>WAAF01020430.1:457204-502318 GCA_013400475.1 Tricholaema leucomelas
TCCAGCCTTTGCTTCAACACCTCCAGGCACAGTGACTCCACCACCTCCCTGGGCAGCCCATTCCAATGCCAATCACTCTCTCTGCCAACAACTTCCTCCTAACATCCAGCCTAGACCTCCCCTGGCACAGCTTGAGACTGTGTCCCCTTGTTCTTTGTTTTATTACCCATACTTGTTTGGAAGTCCTAAGTTACTTCAGCCTACGTAATTAGGGTAGTGTCATGAAAGAGGGATCTATATTATTTATCCTTTCCTCCTGCTTGTTGCTGTTGTTGTTGATGGAGGGGAAGCATATTTTATTTTCATTTATTAATTTACTTTACATTTTATTCTCCCTTTTTTAGGAAAGAAAGTTTACTTTGCTTGGGGAGCTGAGGCTGTAAGAGAAGCATGCAGCGTGTCAAAACCAGCAGTGAGGTAATGAGCTCTCATTAACACTGCATTCCACCCAAAATCTCCTTACTCTTCCCATTAGCTTTTCATGCCAACACGGGTTTCCCCAGCACAATTAGAGACTGTGGATGGTACTTCACTTTACCATGGCAGAGACATTCCAAGCTGAGATGTATTTTACTTGCCTATTAGCTAAGATAAATACACATTTCCTTCTGATTGCCGTGGCCAGCAAAATAAAGAGGCACAATTCCATCTCGCTCGAGTGTTAGGTTTGGAACATTTTCCAATCTACAGATTTCCCAGCCTGGAGATTGTGTTTAAAGATATAATGCTGAGTTCTTGCAGTGGCTTTCCTCAGCATCTCGGTGGCAAAAGCAGGAACTGAAAGGACATTTGAATTTTTTGAGTTGGAAAGCAGAGGTTTATTAGGTTTATTTTTTTAGCAGAGTTGTTGTAGTTGTTTTCTTCCAGTCCATTCCCCAAACCTACACACAGGGAAGATTTAAAATTATGCTGATACATGAGACAGAGGGACTGGGTGCTTGTGTAGATTTACAGAATGGTTTGGGTTGGAAGGGACCTTAAATAAGAGACCCTGCCATAGGCAGGGACACCTCTCACTAGCCCAGATTGCTCAAGGACTCATCTGCCCTGACCTTCAACACCTCCAGGGAGGGAGCACCTACAGCCTCCCTGGGCAACCTGTGCCAGTGTCTCCTCACCCTTACTGTAAAGAATTTCTTCCTTATCTCCAGCCTAAATCTCCTCTCTCCCAGCTCCAAACCGTTGCTGCTCATCCTGTCATTACAAGACATTTGTCAAAAGTCCCTCCCCAGCTTTCTCATAACCCCCTTCAGGTACTGGAAGGCTGCTCTGTGGTCTCCCTAAAGCCTTCTCTTCCCCAGGCTGAACGGCCCCAGCTCTCTCAGCCTGTCCTCATAGATGAGGTGCTCCAGACCTCTCATCATCTTTGTGGCCTCCTCTGGACCTGCTCTGACAGTTCCATGTCCTTCTCATGCTGGGACCACCAGAATCAGACTGTGCTAGTTTGAGCTCAAACTAGCACACAGACGCAGTGCCTCCAGGTGAGGTGTTCCAAGAGCAGAGTAGAGGAGAAGCATCGCCTCCCTTATCCTGCTGATTATATGGCAGTGGCCTGTTTATTGAGGCCTCAGAAAGTAAAGCAAGTGGAGGCTGTAGCAGGGCTGGCAGGGAGCGTGGGTGGAGGGCGGCTGTGGAGCGCAGGAGAAGCGGGTGGGAGCTTGTTGCCTGATAAATGTTTCAGCAGGAGGTATCTGGAGCGGCTCCCTCACTTCCGTGTGGTGCAATCATGAGGGAGTTATGCTGCATCCCAAATGAGTGCTAATGAAACCTTTATACCAGCACCATCATGCATTCTGCATATGCTGCATACGATGTGGGAAAAGTCAGATGGAAATTGAGGGAGAGAGAGAGACTATGCAATGGAGTGGCATAAAGGTTTAATCAGCCTGAGCTTGGGAGGAGTTGTCTTACACCCAAAGCAAAGCCACATTGATTAGTTCACATTTTGCTCCCCACTCTGAGCCTTCAGCCTTGGCACTCACTGTAGAACTTAGCCTTATGGGCACGGGCTCCAAAAATAGCACCAAGAATCTACTAAACCCCTTTTTAATCTTTCAATAAATGCCTGTCTGACAATGCATGGAATCATGGAAAGGTTTAGGTTGGAAGGGACCNCTGGGTAATGTAGTTCTGTACTCCACAACCTCCCTGGGCAACCTGTGCCAGTGTCTCACCACCCTCACTGCAAAGAACTTCTTCCTAATATCCAGTTTCAATCTGCCCTCTGCCAGTTTAAGCCCATTCCTCCTCGTCCTGTCATTACAAGACTCTTGGGGTTCTGTTGACCTTGTCAACAGTCCTCCAGCCTTCCTGTAGCCCCCTACAGATACTGGAAGGCCATCCCAAGGTCTCCTCCAAGTCTTCTCTTCTCTAGGCTGCAGAGCCCCAACTCTCTCAGTCTGTCCTTGGAGCAGAGCTGCTGCAGCCCTCTGAGCATCTTCGTGGCCCTCGTATGAGATGGTTCAGGTTACCAAAGTCTTATCAATGTTTGTTTGTGATGTTCTGTGTTTCTCCTAATTTTTCAGTCTGGAAATGTGTGTGTGTGCATTTAAACTCCTCTATCTGAGCTTCAGCCATTAATCCACACATCTGAAATGAAAACTTCCTTTGCCTTCCTTTGAATTTCTTCCTTCGCCTTTTCTGTCACAAAATTCTTTACTCCTCCCTAGGTTTGCTCATCCCTTCCAAGCTCTTATCATCTGGGTGCTGAGCAGTTCTGGAGTAGTGGGATTGGTGTTGTACCCCAAGAGTGATTAAAGGTTGGACACACAAACATGTGCTGCACAGGCTCTCCTAGGTGTTCAGTGTATGATATTGGAGGTCATTTGGCTAAGAACATAGAATTACAGAATCAACCAGGTTGGAAAAGACCTCCAAGCTCACCCAGCCCAACCTAGCACCCAGCCCTGTCCAGTCAACCAGACCATGGCACTGAGTGCCCCAGCCAGGCTTTGCTTCAACACCTCCAGGCACAGCGACTCCAGCACCTCCCTGGGCAGCCCATTCCAATGCCAATCACTCTCTCTGCCAACAACTTCCTCCTAACATCCAGCCTAGACCTCCCCTGGCACAGCTTGAGGCTGTGTCCCCTTGTTCTGTTGCTGCTTGCCTGGCAGCAGAGCCCAACCCCACCTGGCTACAACCTCCCTTCAGGCAGTTGCAGACAGCAATGAGCTCTGCCCTGAGCCTCCTCTTCTGCAGGCTGCACACCCCCAGCTCCCTCAGCCTCTCCTCACAGGGCTGTGCTCCAGCCCCTCAAACTCCTCCTTTCCCAACCTTCCCAAGGTCAGAAGAGCTTTGACTCATGCTGCCTTTGCAAATCAATAAGCATTTAAAATATCTTAGGGAAAAAAAGCAAGTCTTGGATCCATAGTAATGCATCATTTAGCTTGTAGTAATGAGAGAGTCATATGCCCAAAATCAAGCTTTCCAGAGAAGGTAACCACTGTGAAGTCCTTGTGACCTTAGGAAGCAGCTTCTTAGCTTCACCTTTGATTTCTGCATTGTTTCTGGTCTCTCTCTCTCTCCCCCCATGCTGTTTTCTGTGCCCTAGCTCTGACTGCAGTTCTAGAAAGACCAGCAGCAGACTTTTTTAATATGTTAGCTGAGTTTGGCTCTTTTTTTCCCCAAATTCAGAATGGGCAGCAGCAGTCTTTAATAAAGATGACCTTTAGTTGCACTGCAAGATAAGCAGTGAGAAAGGGAGGGAAAGTCTTGCTGGAGCACAAAGAGTTTGTGCTTCTTGTTAGCCACAGGAAAGAAAAAGCAGTGCGAGGCTTTCACTGCTCATTAAGGTCAATCAGTCATTATGTTCTTGCATCTATTGACTTGGAATCATGAAGAAAAGAAAATCCTTCAGCTTTTACAAGGAAGTGAAGTAGTATGGAGGAGGATTTATCCTCTCATGGTTTGTCTGGGTTTTCTTTTCCTCTGGCTTGATGCTTTCTCTCAGCAGGAGAAACTTCTCTACCTCATTTTTCCCTGCTGGCCCAAAACGAGCGCGGTAATACACGGCCCCTGCCCCACTCAACCCCCACCCCCAGAGTGTGGGATCTACAAAGGGAAAACCAAGCAGGTGGGAGTCTGAGCAAGTGGGAGGTCCAGCAGATTTCTTCTTGCCTTTGATAAAGTCTTAATGTTTTTATGTTGCAGTTACTCTTCATGAATAGATTCTCTCTCATCCGCAGATAACAGGGAGGGGGGGAGAAAAGGATCGCGTAACAGGGAAAGAAATGGGAACTGTTCTTGCCATAAATCTTCCCTTCTTCCCTATTTACTGAAATGGAAAATTGCCTAGGAGCTGAAATGCAGTGTGGCTGTGGCTGTGTGCATGCCTCTGACCCTTTCTTGCCTATGTAAGGAGTGACATTTCCCTAATTTCTGTTTGTGTCAAAAAAGGCTTTGCGTGACTTTGATTTTCACAACGCGAAGGTCAAACAATTCAGGATAGCAACAGTAATATTCTGCAGAAATTGACCCATGAAAATGTATTTAAGGTTGGAGTGTGGGCTTTGTTTCTGGAAAACTGCCCTTCAAAGCTCCTTCCCAACTAGACTTGCAATGACATTTCACAAACCAACACGTGGATGCTGGTAACTACGGGGAATTTCTGGATTGTTTCTGCTGATTTGGTAAGCAGACACAAAATACCTGCTAGACAAATCAGACTCCAGCCTTTACTATCCAGGTGCCTGATCTTGGAACAGCCAGCGTGCTGAGAAAACCCCTGAGGATATTCAGCTCCCTTTATATATGTTCTGTGTTGCTTTTTTTCCCCCTATTACTTTGATTGCTGTTCTGGCATCCCAAAGCCTTTAACACTGAGACAGATAAAGCTGCTGCACTGTTAAGGCACAAGGAATGGAAGTATCAGAGTAGTTCATAGAATCATCGAATCAGCCAGGTTGGAAGAGACCTCCAAGCTCATCCAGCCCAACCTAGCACCCAGCCCTGGCCAATCAACCAGACCATGGCACTAAGTGCCCCAGCCAGGCTTGGCTTCAACACCTCCAGGGACAGTGACTCCACCACCTCCCTGGGCAGCCCATTCCAATGCCAATCACTCTCTCTGCCAACAACTTCCTCCTAACATCCAGCCTAGACCTCCCCTGGCACAACTTGAGACTGTGTCCCCTTCTTCTGTTGCTGCTTGCCTGGCAGCAGAGCCCAACCCCACCTGGTTACAGCCTCCCTTCAGGGGGCTGCAGACAGCAATGAGCTCTGCCCTGAGCCTCCTCTTCTGCAGGCTGCACACCCCCAGCTCCCTCAGCCTCTCCTCACAGGGCTGTGCTCCAGGCCTCTCCCCAGCCTTGCTGCCCTTCTCTGGACACCTTCCAGCACCTCAACATCTCTCTTGAATTGATGAGCCCAGAACTGGACACAGCACTCAAGGTGTGGCCTGAGCAGTGCTGAGCACAGGGGCAGAAGAACCTCCCTTGTCCTGCTGCCCACACTGCTCCTGAGCCAGCCCAGGATGCCATTGGCTCTGCTGCCCACCTGGGCACACTGCTGGCTCATCTTCAGCTACTCTCCACCAGCACCCCCAGGTCCCTCTCTGCCTGGCTGCTCTCAGCCACTCTGTCCCCAGCCAGTAGTGCTGCTTGGGGTTGTTGTGGCCAAAGGGTAGAACCCTGCACTTGGCCTTATTCAGTCTCTTCTCATCTGATGTCAGACAGCTCATTGAGTTGAGTTTAAGTTTCATCATGGTTGGATGTATTCTTTTTTATTTGTTGGGGGAGGTTCTTTCTGATAAAGAACAAAATGTGGTGTTGCCTGGCTGGGCTCAAGTGTTTGGGTGAGATAAATGCAGTGACTGTTTAGGCAGAACCCCCCTGTGCCTCTAGCAATAACATGGACAGGAAGGATTGCAGAACTGGAAAATCACAAGTCTGGAGTGTCCAGGGATCTGTGTAACTTCCCATCTCTGTCAGACCTCATAAATGAAGCTTTGCAACAACTTTCAGAGGTAAGCACAGGTCATCCTCCCTTTCCAGAAGGAAAGACTGAGCTGGCAGAGCTATTCTCAGCAACAAAAAAGCAGTGTGTGTGTTTCACCTGAAGCCAGACAAATAGCCTGGCAGAGCTGGGAGGCTAGCTCAGAAGCCACCTGATGTTTGCTACAGAGGACTCTTGTGGCAAGCAAACCCTTGGTTTTCTGCAGATGTGGAGAGTGAAGTCAGGAGGCTTTGTTTTTATCAGAGGCATTGCAAAAGGCTAAGAGGAGGAAGGGGGTTTGATAGAAAATGTACAAGGAAGAAGCTTTATTTACCCTTCTGTATAGTCAGGTGGGCCTAGGTGATGCTTGAGGTCCCTCCCAAGCTGGTGCTCATCGAATCTGTGGATACCCTGACCTCTGTCTTGAGCTCTCTCTCCTTTGTGGCAGAATGCTAGCCAGTACTTAAGTGTAGAAATCCAAGGAACACTTTATGAGTATGTTAGCTGATGTAGTGAAAAACACACAAGTCACTGCAGGGATGGAGATCTGGTGACATTTAAAAACTCCTTTCGTAGGCATGAAGTGTGGTGAGAGTGGTGAGAGCCTGGAAAGGGGTGCCCAAGGAGGTGGTTGAGGCCCCATCCCTGGAGGCTGTATGTCGCTGTGGGCAGCCTGCTCTAGGGTAGGGTGTCCCTGCCCATGGCAGAGGGGTTGGAACTAGATGATCCTTGTGGTCCCCTCCAACCCTGACTATGGTTGTATGATTCTAAGTGGAGTTTATATGCTGAGGAAGCTCTGTCTGGGTCCCCTGTCTTGTGCTGAGAGCACAGGGCTGTCAACCCCAAAAGGGCTGATTCCTGGGAGGAGTCTTGCTTCATGTCAAGGTAGTTTTGCCTTCCTCAGCATTGCAGCACTGGCCCAGTGATTCTTTTTATGCCTGAATCCTGGAAAGCAATTAGTTGGCAACAGCCTTCCTTAGTGTAAGTCTTACTACTGGGTCTTAGATCAAAATTGAAGAAACTCTGTAGAATATCTGATGAATGTTGATTTAAATCTTCTTAAAGACTCAGAGTAGCTGTGGATGAACGACTGAGTCCACTGCCCCTACAAAGATCAGTGTTGTGAGCTGTGCTTGTTGCATTTTTATCCTTTTGGGAGAGATTACAGCAGTAATCAAGAGAAGAAAGGGAAAAGAAAAAGAGAAGGCTAGAGGGGAATATCACCAATGCAGATCAACACTTACAGAATAGGTGTCAGGAGGATGGGACCAGGCTGTTTTCAGTAGTGACAAGACAAGGGGGTAGAAAGTTGAACATCAGAAGTTCCATCTAAACACAAGCAGGAATTTCTTTAAGGGTGACAGAGCACTGGAGCAGGCTGCCCAGAGAGATGGTGGAGCCTCCATCTCTGGAGACATTCCAAACTCAACTGGATGTGTTCCTGTGTGACCTTCTCTACCTTGGCAGTGGTGTTGGACTCGGTGATCTCCAGGGGTCCTTTCCAACCGTTACCATTCTGTGATGCTGTCATTAACGTGTTCTACTCATTGCCCTCTGGCTTCAGTTCTTTAAACTTAGACTTGGCCACATTTACTTTCCCTCTGTTCATTTTTAAAGCAGGGAAAAAAAAACCACCAAAACACCAACATATTTTCAGACTGCACAGCTTAGCAAATGGCTTCTGAAGGAAATACCATGTATTGATCCAGAGCCATGTGCTCTGCTGTGGTTGGCATTGTTTTATTGCCTGGCTTTAATGGTTTTTATTGGTTAAAGCTTTTAGTCTCAAGTCACAACAGTTCCAAGGGAGCACTGTGAAAGTCTTGTGGATGTAAGTAGGGTATGAACCTGTCTCGTTGACCTCCTAGCTCATTCCTCTGGAGGCATCATGTTTGTCAGACCCTTTTTCAGCTGTGCCACACAGGCCTGTGTGTGATATTCTCCCTCTAACAAGCTCTTTAATTAATTTATAGATGGGGCACACAGCAGCTCCCTTTTCTTACCACCTGTTCTAATTATTTTAAAATCATAGAATCAACCAGGTTGGGAGAGACCTCCAAGCTCATCCAGTCCAACCTAGCACCCAGCCCCGGCCAGTCAACCAGACCATGGCACTAAGTGCCCCAGCCAGGCTTTGCTTCAACACCTCCAAGGACGGTGACTCCAGCACCTCCCTGGGCAGCCCATTCCAATGCCAATCACTCTCTCTGCCAACAACTTCCTCCTAACATCCAGCCTAGACCTCCCCTGGCACATCTTGAGACTGTGTCCCCTTCTTCTGTTGCTGCTTGCCTGGGAGAAGAGACTGACCCCCATCATTTCATTCCAGAGATGAAGTTCCTCATTCCTGGCTCTAACTCCTTTTGCACAGAAACAAACAGGTGGAAACACGGCCAGGTTAGAAAAATCTGATGAACAAGCCCTAGCAGAAGGAAAGGGCAGGGTTAGTGTCTGAAAAGCATGTTCCTGAGGTGAAGGTGGAGGAAGTATTTCTTCATCCTGAAGGAGTTTGCTGCTTCCTTTTAGTTCCTGTCAGTCACCTTTATCTAGCTGAGGTATTCATAAGGCATCTATCACTGGGGGATCTAAATGGCACAGGCCTCCTATGGCAGGCAGTGTAGATAAGATGACTACGTGGAACAGCTGAGTGACAGCCTGCAGAATCTCCTCAGGTGTGAATTCATGTGGGGGAATGGATACAAGCCACAACCTTTAACTGCTAAGGCCCCAGCCCCACTGTAAATGTTTATCCTCTGCAGCATAGCACAGCGCTGGCATGGTGGCCAGGTACTATTCTCTTGATATTAGGAGACTATAGAATTGAGTTTTCACATATTTCATGCAACTGTATTTTTAATCAGCTTTCCCTGGGACTATAGGGCTGAAGTGCAGCAGGAGCAGAGTGCATATTGATGAAAAGGCATTTGACATCATCTTTTAATAATGAAGATATACTGAGTAACACCAGAGCATCATACACACACACACCCCAGAAGATACTTGGATTAATTCTGAGAGAATGCTGCAAGATGAGTTTCCAGAGCCTCAATTAGCAGATGACAAAGGGAGGAATGATAGATTTGGGTCAGTAGATATTATCCCAGGTAGGAAGGATGATGGATAGAAGTGTTTTTCAGAACGTTGGTTGGGTGTTGCTGAAATGCTGCTTTCTGTGGCAGTAAATTCAGCATTGGAAATCTGTTGCTCTTCTACACTTAGCTTGAATTGCAAGGAGAAGTATTTCACTCTATCTCTAATAGAATCATACACAGTATCTCGAGCAGGAAGGGACCTGTAAGGATCACCAAATCCAGCTCCCTCCTCCTCGCAGAACCTGGAGCAAAGCAGCTGTAGCTGAGCCACTTACTTTGGTATTAAATTTAATCTTAGCTTTGAATATTTCCAAACCCTCCACGTTGATAGAATCATAGAATCAACCAGGTTGGAAGAGACCTCCAAGCTCAGCCAGTCCAACCTAGCACCCAGCCTTATCCAGTCAACCAGACCATGGCACTAAGTGCCCCAGCCAGGCTTGGCTTCAACACCTCCAGGCACAGCAACTCCACCACCTCCCTGGGCAGCCCATTCCAATGCCAATCACTCTCTCTGCCAACAACTTCCTCCTAACATCCAGCCTAGACCTCCTCTGGCACAGCTTGAGACTGTGTCCCCTCATTCTCCAGCAGTTCTATAGCAAACATATAAACCACAGTTCTATACAAGCCAAGGACTGTCTAGTGGATGAAGTCTTTCCTCACACTCCACTCGTTTCAAGGCCAAGACATTTGGTCAAGAAAATTGTTGGGCTTCTCTTCTAATATGTTAGGAACCAAAACAGAGCAGCATAGAATCACAGAACGGCTTAGACTGGAAGGGACTTCAGAGGTCATCTTCTCCAACTTCCCTGTCTTAGACAGGGACACCTCTCAGCTAGACTCAGCTGTTCAAGGCTTCATCCAATCTGGCCTTAAACACCCCTAGGGAGGAGGCATCCACAGCCTCCCTGGGCAGCCTGTCCCAGAGTCTTTCCACCTTGGTACTGAAGAACTTCTTGCTCATCTCCAATCTAACCCTGCTCTGCCTCAGCCTCAAACTGTTCCCCCTTGTCCTGTCTCCAGACACTCTGCTGAAAAGTCTCTCTGCAGCCTTTCTCTAGGATCCCTTTGGGGTTTCAAGGCACCTCTGAGATTCCCCTGTAGCCTTCTCTTCTCCAGGCTGAACATCCCCAGCTCCTTCAGCCTATCCTCACAGCAGAGGTGCTCCAGCCCTTGGATCATCTTTGTGGCCTCCTCTGGGCTCATTTCTGTGTCCACCTTCTGCTGGGGACCTAAGAACTGGTTGCAGTTTTTGAGGTGAGGTCTCAACACAGCACAGCAAAGGGGCAGAATCCCCTCTCTTGCCCAGCTGGCCACACTCCTCTGACTGCAGCCTAGGATATAGCAAGCACACATCCCTTATCCTCACACCCAATCTGAAACTGTTCCCAGTGAAACCAGCAAAAAATATAGTGAACTATCTGATAATGATTGGAGTGGATAGCAGTACTGCTGAGAAAATAGGTGCTGCTTTCAGGTGAATATGCTGCAGCCAGAGGTAAATGAAGGAACTCTCAACACATTCTGGTCAAAGTGCTTTAAAGCCATCTAAGTGTGTTTGCATTTTAACTTGAGAGTCTGGCTCCCCATACTCAGAACTTTAGTTCCTGGTAATGTTGAACTCTGGGCTGATGTACCTGTAATGAATATACAATGTAGAAAGAGATGCATTTAGTTAAAAGAATCTGGCCATCAAGGTAGGAGAAAACAAGTTATGAACTACCCACTGCTTTGTTCCTGTTAGAAAAGCAAAAGTTGTGGAGTCTCAGGGGGGGAGGATTTCTTTCTTATTTACACTGAGTCATAAAATCATAGAATCAGTCAGGGTTGGAAGGGACCACAAGGATCAGCCAGTTCCAAACCCCCTGCCATGCCCAGGGACACCCTACCCTAGAGCAGGCTACCCAAAGCCTCATCCAGCCTGGCCTTAAACACCTCCAGCCATGGGGCCTCAACCACCTCTCTGGACAACCCATTCCAGCCTCTCACCGCTCTCGTGCTGCACAACTTCCTCCTCACATCCAGCCTGACTCTCCCCACCTCCAGCTTTGCTCCATTCCCCCCAGTCCTGTCACTCCCTGACAGCCTAAAAAGTCCCTCCCCAGCTTTTTTTGTAGCCCCCTTCAGATCCTGCAAGGCCACAAGAAGGTCACAAGGCGACACAGACTCAAGCTGTGCCAGGGCAGGTCTAGGCTGGATGTTAGGAGGAAGTTGTTGGCAGAGAGAGTGATTGGCATTGGAATGGGCTGCCCAGGGAGGTGGTGGAGTCACTGTGCCTGGAGGTGTTGAAGCAAAGCCTGTTTGGGGCACTTAGTGCCATGGTCTGGTTGATTGGACAGGGCTGGGTGCTAGGTTGGACTGGATGAGCTTGGAGGTCTCTTCCAACCTGGCTGATTCTGTTCTATCCGGACAGCACAGCCCCAACTCTTTCAGTCTGTCCTCATAGCAGAGCTACTGCAGCCCTCTGAACATCCTGGAGTCCATTTCATACCTTCAGGTGCTCTGCAGATAAAAATGCTGCCAGGCCTTGGGAGCGAGCCTCAGTTTCTGCCATCTGATGAGCTCTACATCTGAAAAGGTGCCCAAAATGCCTGTTCCAGTGAGTTCTTTCAGGGTGCCACGCCAGAGCTAAGCCCCAGAGCGTCTGCAGCACAGGCGCCACACTTGCAGCCAGTGGAATGCATTTTGCTCTTCCTAGCTGAAGTTGAGTATTTTTTCATCTGGAGTTGGTTTTCTACTGTCAGAAAATAAAAACCAAAAAACAAAAAACCCAACCCAAAACCCAAACAAAAGCCCATGGATGCAGTTGTGTATTCATGAGCAAGTTTTATCTCTAAACAGATTTGTAACTAAAACCAGAAATATCTTTTTATGGGAGACAGCTGGTTGGGAGATTAAAGAAACACAGCAAGGGAGGGGAGTTCAAATTAACAAACATTCCTAGACCAGGAATGCCTGTGAGCATTAGCAAGCTTTTAGCTTGCGACCTAAAAACCTATCTAATCTCATCCAGGAGCCTGGGCTGGTGGGGCTCACTTGGGTATGTGCTGATAAAGGAATGTGTCAGAAGCCCAGCGTGGAGCCACAACTCTTGCACATCTTGAAGTATCCAGACAGACCCCATAAATATTTGCCTGCCTAAAAATTTCCATTGATGCCACCAGTTGGGCCTTGAGTGGTGTCAGGCAGTTAGATGTAACAGACCTGCTGGTAAAGTTTTCGCTGGGATAAACTGTTCAGAGTCCTAAGCAGCTGCGCAGGAGGAGCCAAGGGCCTCAAGCAGCCTTGCACACGTGGAACTTTTGTTCTCTGAAGAGCAAAATTCTGGTGTCCTCAGCATGAGAAGGACACTGAAATGATGGAGGGAGTCCAGAGGAGGCCATAAAGATGAGCCAAGGGCTGGAGCACTGCTGCTGTGAGGGCAGGCTGAGGGAGATGGAGGTGTTCAGCCAGGAGAAGAGAAGAATCACAGAATTGATCTAGTTGGCTGGCTAGGGCTGGGTGCTAGGTTGGGCTGGATGATCTTGGAGGTCTCTTCCAACCTGGTTGATTCTATTCTATTCTAATTAACCAGGTTGGAAAAGACTTCTAAGATCAAATCCAACTTGCCACCTAACCCTTCTAGTTAACTAAACCATGGCACTAAGTGCCTCATCCAGCCTCCGCTTCAACACCTCCAGGGACGATGACTCCACCACCTCCCTGGGCAGCCCATTCCAATGCCAATCACTCTCTCTGGCAAGAACTTCCTCCTAACATCCAGCCTAGACTTCCCCTGGCACAACTTGAGACTGTGTCTCCTCATTCTGTTGCTGCTTGCCTGGCAGAAGAGCCCAACCCCACTCAGTGACTTAAGCCCCTTCCTGTCAGAAGTATCTTACGGCCATGGCGATCTTACGTTGAGGGTTGGATGCTCTTAGAGGTTTGCTTCTTTTCCCACCCAACACAATTCTGTGGCTTTTTAAGGAAATTTGCATGCCTTTGCTGTTGGTATCAAGATGGTAGCCCTCAGCTGGGAGCCTGTAAGCACATTTTTAATAGCTGTAGAGAAAGGCAGCTCTCAAACAAAGAGGCAGCTGTGCTCAGGCAGCATTTGAACAGCCAGACCTTGAGCCGGTTGTGACAAAGCTGCTTGAACTTTGCTGGGAGAGCAGACAATAATATGTCATTTAAAAATAGTTGGAGTATGCCTGTGCATATTGTTCTGCCTTTCCTTCTTTAAATATTATTATTGGGAACTCTGCCAACCTCTAACAGAACCATTGTTTGTTTTTACATCAAGGGGAAAAAAGTTACAGTCGGAATTGTCTTCATCCGTCAACCCTGGGTTCGTTTTGATAGGGTTTCTCAAGCTTGTCTTATAAGGGCACATCTGTTGCTGCAGTCAGACTGAATGAGCAGCATGGCAGAGCCTTACCTGTGTCCAGAAAATGTCTAGAAATCATAGAAACACAGAATGGTTTAGGGTTGGAAGGGGCCTCAAAGCTCAGCCAGTTCCAACTTCTCACCCAGCCCTCCCACGAGAACAGGTTGCTCAAAGCTTCATCCAACCTGGCCTCAAACACCCCCAGGGAGGTTGTGGAGCACAGAATCACCCAATGTGATCAAAGATCACATTGGGTGATTCTGTGCTCCACAACCTCCCTGGGCAATCTGTGCCAGTGTCTCACCACCCTCACTCTAAAGAACCCTTTCCTAACATCTTAACATACTAGAATTAAAATAGAATAGAATCAACCAGGTTGGAAGAGACCTCCAAGCTCAGGCAGTCCAACCTAGCACCCAGCCCTATCCAGTCAACCAGACCATGGCACTAAGTGCCTCATCCGGTTTGAATCTCCCCTCTGCCAGTTTAAACCCCTTGCTCCTCACCCTGTCATTACAAATATCTGGGTGAAGGGGAAGAAAAAAGTATCATAGAATGTTAAGGTTGGAAGGGAGCTCTGGAGGTAGAATCCAAACCAGCTGCCAAGGCAGGGTCACCTACAGAAGGTCACACAAAGGTGCATCCAGGCAGGTCTGGAATGTTCCCAGAGATGGAGGCTCCACTGCTCCAGTGCTCCATCACTCTGAAACTGGGGAAGTTCTTCTTCATATTTAGATGGAACTTCTGATGTTGTGACCTCATTGCTGTCTACAGTTACCTGAGGGGAGGTTGTAGCCAGGTGGGGTTGGGCTCTTCTGCCAGGCAACCAGCAACAGAACAAGGGGACACAGCCTCAAGCTGTGCCAGGGCAGGTCTAGGCTGGATGTTAGGAGGAAGTTGTTGGCAGAGAGAGTGATTGGCATTGGAATGGGCTGCCCAGGGAGGTGGTGGAGTCGCCATCCCTGGAGGTGTTGAAGCCAAGCCTGGCTGGGGCACTTATTGCCATGGTCTGGTTGATTGGCTAGGGCTGGGTGCTAGGTTGGACTGGATGATCTTGGAGGTCTCTTCCAACCTGGTTGATTCTGTGATTCTATGTTCAAGTTTGTTCAGAGGTGCCCTTGTCCTGTCACTGGGCACCTCTGAAAACCACCTGGTCCCATCCTCCTGGCACCTACCCTCGAAGTATTGATCAGCATCGCTGAGATCCTCCTTTAGTCTCCTCTTTTCCAGACTGAAAACAAACCTTTTCTCTCAATCTTTCCCCCTCAGAGGGATGTTCCAGTCCGCTCAGCATCTTTGTAGCTCTCTAGAATAGATTCCAAGGAGTTTGGTTTTGTTTTTTTCAGGCAAGTGCTTAGAAAAAAAATATATATTGCAGCCAATTAGACACAATGTAAAGGCTTTGGGTTTGTTTTTCTGCAGGATGGTGGCTTAAATGTTTTGGAGTTTAAATGTGGCATTTGAGAAGTGCCCTGTTAGCTTTTCCAAGTAGACCCAGTGCAGGTCTTTGTGGCCAGTTTTACTTTCGTAGCTGCAGTTGTCTCCAAACATTCCAAAGGCAGGATCTTATCTCTGAAAAATCTGTTTCCTTCATTGTTTTTGTGAGGCTATCATCAGTTTAGCTCTTTCCCACACATGCTCATGATTATGTCCTAATGGGGAGATGTGTTTTCCAAATTCATCAGTTAAAAAAGAGGGGAAGCTATGTCTGTGATTCTGCAACCCCAGGAAGTAATCTGAGATTTGCTCTATTTTGTCTGGAATTCTTTCTCCATTATGTGCAAGGCTAATCCAGAACACATTTTCATTTCCCTCAGACTGACATTCCTTCAGCATGTGCTTGGATGGAGATCTACTTAGTGCCATGGTCTAGTTGACTGGCTAGGGCTGGGTGCTAGGTTGGACTGGATGAGCTTGGAGGTCTCTTCCAGCCTGCTTGATTCTATTCTATTCTATTCTACAGAAAGTCTGAAACATGCTGTGGAAGCATCATTTGTTTGTTATATAAAAATTGTATTGGTGGCTCTCTCTTCCATACCTTTCTGAAGAGAATCATGCACTTTCTGTACTCATGGAATCATAGAATTAACCAGGTTGGAAGAGACCTCCAAGCTCATCCAGTCCAACCTAGCACCCAGCCCTGGCCAATCAACCAGACCATGGCACTAAGTGCCCCAGCCAGGCTTTGCTTCAACACCTCCAGGCACTATGACTCCACCACCTCCCTGGGCAGCCCATTCCAATGCCAATCATTCTCTCTGACAACAACTTCCTCCTAACATCCAGCCTAGACCTCCCCTGGCACAGCTTGAGGTTGTGTCCCCTTGTTCTGTTGCTGGTTGTCTGGCAGCAGAGCCCAACCCCACCTGGCTACAGCCTCCCTTCAGGTGGTTGTAGACAGCAATGAGCTCTGCCCTGAGCCTCCTCTTCTGCAGGCTGCACACCCCCAGCTCCCTCAGCTTCTCCTCACAGGGCTGTGCTCCAGGCCCCTCCCCAGCCTTGTTGCCCTTCTCTGGACACCTTCCAGCACCTCAGCATCTGGATTGGCTGAGCTTGGAGGTCTCCTCCCACCCATCTGATTCTGTGACTCTATGAAATGCTAATTTATGTTTTTTTCAGTGTGAAGGGGCCTGGTGCATCCTGTGCAGCATTCACCCCCTTGGTTGGTGAGGAATGGTACTGCTGAAAATGGCAGCCAGGAGAGGCTGGCTCTCTAACCTTTATTTAAAACCAATCAAGAGGACAATTAGAAGACCTCTCTCAGTATCCTCTTCCTCCTCTGTTCCATAAATGAAAAATCAAAAGACCTCTTTTGGTATCCTGATTCTTCTCTAGTTGCAAGAAGGAATTTCTAGGCTAAAATAATCATGGAGAAGCAATAGCAGCTGCCAGTGGAAGAGCAGTAGGAACCAAATCCCTTCTGAAGCCCAGGCCTTTGTGAAGAGGTGCATGTATGTATTACTCAAGTAATCAAAAGGTGGTTTTAATTTCAGGATGGGATGGAACCATTTGATTATCTGGGTTGACCTTTTCTGTGCAATAAATCTTGCCCTTTTCCTTTGCTGTGTCGGCCCCTGATGCCGGTGAGGTAACAACAAGTTAATAAGGAAAGCATCTAGATGGGAAGCGATGAAGACACCACAGGTTATTGCTGTGCTCAATTATCCACTACCACCAGATGCCTGGTTGGGATTTGTCTGCTTTCAGCATGTTTGCTGTCAGGTGTGTTCAGGATTTCCCCAGCTAAATGTGCTGTTTAACTTCGCTGTGTTTGTTGACAAGACCAAGTGCAAGGTCCTGCAGCTGGGTCGAGGCAATGCCAAGCACCAATAGAGGCTGGGCAGTGACAGGCTTCAGAGCAGCCCTGAGGAGAGGGGCTTGGGGGTGCTGGTGGAGGAAAAGCTCAGCCTGAGCTGTCAGTGTGCTCTGGCAGCCCAGAGAGCAACCAGAGCCTGGGCTGCAGCAAGAGCAGTGTGGGCAGCAGGGCCAGGAATGTGATCCTGCCCCTCTGCTCCACACTGCTGAGACCCCACCTGGAGTACTGCATCCAGTTCTGGAGCCCCTGGGACAAGAGAGATAGGGAGGTGCTGGAAGGTGTCCAGAGAAGGGCCACAAGGATGATCAGAGGGCTGGAGAGACTGAGGGAGTTGGGGCTGTTCAGTCTGGAGAGGGGAAGGCTCTGAGGTGACCTCATTGTGGCCTTTCAAGTATCTTAAGGGGGCTGCAAGAAAGCTGGGGAGGGACTTTTTAGGCTGTCAGGTAGTGATAGGACTGGGAGGAATGGAACAAAGCTAGAAATGGATAGATTCAGAGTGGATGTTAGGAAAAAGTTCTTCATTGTGAGAGTGGTGAGAGCCTGGAATGGGTTGCCCAAGGAGCTGGTGGAAGCCTCATCCCAGAAGGTGTTCAAGGCCAGGCTGGCTGAGGCTGTGGGCAGCCTGCTCTAGGGTAGGGTGTCCCTGGGCATGGCAGTGGAGTTGGAACTGAGTGATCCTTGTGGTCCCTTCCAACCCTGACTGATTTTATGGTTCTATATTATTCTTCTGTAAAGAACATTTGGTCTTCATGTCCTCCATTTGTCCCTGAAAGTTCCTATTGTCACTGTGACATTACTGAGACAAAGGAACACTTTGTTGGTGCAGTTCTAGCTACAAATCACACGGTTAAATTCTAGTCTTGCTTGGGTGGCTTTGCCTTTGTGCTATGAGTCTCCTTAGGAGTTGTGTTTCCTGAGTCATCTCTTTGTGCTGTCTCATCTTCTGGAGTGCACAGGGAGGTTTAGATTGGACATCATGAAAAAAGGACTGAGAGAGTGGTCAGGCATTGGAACAGGCTGCCCAGGAAGGTGGTGGAGTCACCATCCCTGGGAGCGTTCAAGGAGCATGTGGATGTGGTGCTTTAGGATGTGAATTAGCAGTCATGGTGGGTGGGGTAGGGTTGGACTTGATGATCTTAAAAGTCTTTCCTGACAGCATTTCTGTGAGTGAAACTCAGCTCTTTGCTTAAACTAAAGAACCAGCAGAAAAGACTCTTATTTAGTGTCATAGTTTCATTTCTAGGCAGTGTTGGTTTTAAACATTAATGTTAATGTTGTTAATGCTTTACAACGGTTTTGCTACTGCTTTCTTAGTAACCATAATACTTATGGCTCTTAATCCTGGTAAGATTATGTTTGTACTCTGCAGAATTGAAAGCATAAAAGTTCCTGGAAATAGGTAATAGAAGAGAATCTCCAGAATTACAACAGCACTGGAAAGTGTAGGCATGGTTAGGGCTTTCTTTTCTTCAAGCCTGTGCTTCCCTTTATTGGCAGAGCTGCATCACCACCTGAGGGGTGGCTGTAGCCAGGAGGTTGCTCTCTTCTCTCAGGCAGCCAGCACCAGAACAAGAGGACACAGCCTCAAGCTGTGCCAGGGGAAGTTTAGGCTCGAGGGGAGGAGAAAGTTCTTCACTGAGAGAGTCATTGGCTACTGGAATGGGCTGCCCAGGGAGGTGGTGGAGTCGCCGTCCCTGGAGCTGTTCAAGGCAGGATTGGACGTGGCACTTGGTGCCATGGTCTAGCCTTGAGCTCTGTGGTAACAGCTTGGACTTGATGATCTGTGAGGTCTCTTCCAACCTTGGTGATACTGTGACTGTGATATTCTAGTACCTTCCTGCTACCCTATCCATGGGGATTCCAAACACTTGTAAGTAATTCTTATTTGCATATGGAAGGAAACTATGGACTGAACAGTTGCTGTCTTCTCTCTGCCTTTCTTCTGTCTGCTGTCATACAACCAGATCTAGGGCTCTGCACAGGTCCAAAATAAGTCAATGTCAAGAAGATGAAAATCAGGATCTTAGTTCCTCTTTCTGAGGCCCCTTTCAGATTTTGGAAAGCAGGAAGTAGAGTTGCAGTAGCAATTGAAAATGCTGCAAGTAATAGTGTCATAGAATCATAGAATCAATCGGGTTGGAAGAGACCTCCAAGCTCATCCAGCCCAACCTAGCACCCAGCCCTATCCAGTCAACCAGACCATGGCACTAAGTGCCTCAGCCAGGATTTGCTTCAACACCTCCAGGGACGGTGACTCCACCACCTCCCTGGGNAGTGATGAGGGTTGGGAGAGACCTCCAGAGATCACTGAGTCCAACCCCTCTGCCAAAGCAGGGTCACCCAGGGCAAGTCACACAGGAATGCATACAGTCAAGTCTCCAGAGAAGGAGACTCCACAACCTCTCTGAGCAGCCTGCTTGTAGCAATGCTTTTCCTCATGGTGAGGTAGAACTTCCTGGGTTCCAGTTTGTGTCCATTGGGCCTTGTCCTATCACAGGACACCACTGGAAGAGCCTGGCCCTGTCCTCTTGAGACACCACCCTGCAAATATTTGTAGCCATTCAGTGAGATCTCCCCTCAGTCTTCTCTTTTCCAGGGCAAATGCCACCAGGTCTCTCGGCCTTTCCTCACCACACAGAGGTTCCACTCCCTTCATTATATTCATATCCTCTGCTGGACACTCTTTAGTGTGTCCTTGGCTCTCTTGAGCTGGGGAGCCCAGAACTGAGTGCAGTGCTCCAGCTGTAGTCTCACTTGGGCAGAGTAGAGGAGGAGGAGACCCTCCCTTGACCTGCTGGTCACACTCTTCTTAATGCACCCCAGGGAACCGTTTGCCTTCTTAGCCACAAGAGCACATTGCTGTGCCCTGGGTAATTTATTGTCCACCAGGACTCCGAGGTCCTTCTCTATGGAGCTGCTTTCCAGCAGGTCAACCCTTAGGCTGTACTGGGGCAAGGTGCAGTTCCTCCCCAGGTGCAGGACTCTACACTTACACCTGTTGAACCTTGATAGGTGTCTTTTTGCCCAGCTTCTCAGCCTGTCCTGTTCTCACTGCAGAGATGATGGTGTGTCAGCCAATCCTCCCAGCTTGGTATCACCAGCAAACTTGCTGAGGATGCACTCTTATTGCTTATTCAAGTCACCGATGAAGATGCTGAATCAGGCTGGACTGAGTAGTGGCCCCAAAGCATAGAATCAACCGGGTTGGAAGAGACCACCAAGCTCATCCAGTCCAACCTAGCACCCAGCCCTAGCCAATCTGGACCATGGCATGAAGTGCCCCATCCAGTCTTTGCTTGAACACCTCCAGGGATGGCAACTCCACCACCTCAAATACATTCTTACCACACTGGAAACGTTAAGAGAGTGATGTTAAAAAGCAGAAACCCTCCTGACATTAGTGCCCAGAGCAAGTAGGTTCTGTAGCAGGCTATCAGTTGAGTACAGTTATTGCTGCTGTTCAGCGCTCACTGAAACGGTTAGCTGAAGGTTAAATAAGAGTAGTAGTAGAGTAGAAAGAAGAAAAAGCAGCAGAGGAAAGAGACAGAATGATGGAGGGGAATTATGTTATTGATAGCTTGGATCAATTAGTTGCTTTCCCCAGGAAACTTCACAAGTTGTCCTATCATCGTCCGTAATGATCTCCTGCTACGGCAATAGCTTTTTCTCTCTCCTAGCAGCCAGACAGCTCTGCAGCTACAATGCAGGATCCAATTTATTTTTATGTTGTATTCTTCATTCAAGGCATAACAAAATGCTTTGCAAATAGAGGCAGCATTACATTTTTTTTTCACCCCCCATAAAATTTCCATTGCTGTTTTCCCCAGTGGATTCTCCCAGATGGAAGCAGCGCTTGCTCCAGCAGTAGTCCAAGACGTGCAGTGTATAGGTGGGTTGGGGTGGGATTGGTTGATGCTGCTGTATCGTAGTGAGCGAGTCAATCACAGTATCACAGTGTCACAGTGTCACCAAGGTTGGAAGAGACCTCACAGATCATCAAGTCCAATCTGTTACCACAGAGCTCAAGGCTAGACCATGGCACCAAGTGCCACGTCCAGTCCTGCCTTGAACAGCTCCAGGGACGGCGACTCCACCACCTCCCTGGGCAGCCCATTCCAGTGTCCAATGACTCTCTCAGTGAAGAACTTTCTCCTCACCTCGAGCCTAAATTTCCCCTGGCGCAGCCTGAGGCTGTGTCCTCTTGTTCTGGTGCAGGCTGCCTGAGAGAAGAGAGCAACCTCCCCCTGGCCACAACCACCCCTCAGGTAGCTGTAGACAGCAATAAGGTCTGCCCTGAGCCTCCTCTTCTCCAGGCTAAACAATCCCAGCTCCCTCAGCCTCTCCTCATAGGGCTGTGCTCGAGGCCTCTCCCCAGCCTCGTCACCCTTCTCTGGACACACTCAAGCATCTCAATGTCCCTTCTAAACTGGGGGTCCCAGAACTGGACACAGTACTCGAGGTGTGGTCTAACCAGTGCAGAGTACAGGGGCAGAATGACCTCCCTGCTCCTGCTGGCCACACCATTCCTGATGCAGGCCAGGATGCCACTGGCTCTCTTGGCCACCTGGGCACACTGCTGGCTCATGTTCAGGCGGGTATCGATCAGCACCCCCAGATCCCTTTCTGTTTGGCTGCTACCCCAGCCTGCAGCTGAGCTGTCAATATCAATGGGTTGCAGATGGAGTTAGACTAACAGGAGATTTAAGTAGGAATGTCTAACCCAAACACTCCTCCACTGGCTGTTTGAGTATGTTCTGCTGGATGTTTTAGTCCATATAAATCCCTCAGCGCCGTCAAAGTTTGAGGACTGCTTTGGCTTCCTCCGGGGAATCTGTAAATGCTGCGACTTTTACGGCTGCAAAAGCTCAGGATGATGTGGGAGGTTTTACTCGTGCCTCGTGGAGCGTGTGCTGTTTGTCCTTGTCCTAAGAAATGAGGCATTTCTAACAGGAAACTGCAGAAGAGGGAATTTGCCCTGGTGCAGCATTTCTGGCTCCACAGACTGGATATAACCCAGGTCATAGCGTGGCCTGGATCAGAAGGATTGAGGCAAAAGGAAACTTTGGGGGTTGATTTGCTTAAATAGAACTTTCAGCTGAAATAGGATGGATGGTTCAAGGTGATGCCCAGCGCCTTTAGTACCCCTGAAATAAGATTTCATAGAATCACAGAATGTTAGAAGGGACCACTGGAGATCATTGAGTCCAACCTCCCCTGCCAAAGCAGGATCATCAAGAGTGGGTCACACAGGAACATGTCTAGAAGGGTTTTGAAAGCCTCTGAAGGAGAACCACAACCTCTCTGGGCAGCCTCTCCCAGTGCACCTTTAGAATAAAGAAGCTTTTCCTCGTGATGAGGTGGAACCTCCTGTGTTCCAGCAGCATTTCATGTAGATCAGGTCACAAAAGGCAAGCTTGGAGCCAGGTGTACCTCACCTTTTCTGCAATGGAGAGCATAGTAAAGGTTAGAAACCAGAAGAGTTAAGAGGTAAGAATCAACAGCCATGACTTAATCTCAAAAGCCATGCAGGATGGGCTGACACAAAATGCTTAACCCAACCCTCACCCCACTGCAGCCTCCTGCCAGGGAGTAAAAGCTGATAGTTCTCATGGTCAGTTTTTACAGTTAACATGAGGCCTTGAGTGCTGTGTCCAGTTCTGGGCTACTCAATTCAAGAGAGATGTTGAGGTGCTGGAAGGTGTCCAGAGAAGGGCAGCAAGGCTGGGGAGGGGCCTGGAGCACAGCCCTCTGAGGAGAGGCTGAGGGAGCTGGGGGTGTGCAGCCTGCAGAAGAGGAGGCTCAGGGCAGACCTCATTGCTGTCTGCAGCTACCTGAAGGGAGGCTGTAGCCAGGTGGGGTTGGTCTCTTCTGCCAGGCAAGCAGCAACAGAACAAGGGGACACAGTCTCAAGTTGTGGCAGGGGAGGTCTAGGCTGGATGTTAGGAGGAAGTTGTTGGCAGAGAGAGTGATTGGCATTGGAATGGGCTGCCCAGGGAGGTGGTGGAGTCACTGTCCCTGGAGGTGTTCAAGCAAAGCCTATGTGGGGCACTTAGTGCCATGGTCTGGTTGATTGGATAGGGCTGGGTGCTAGGTTGGCCTGGATGATCTTGGAGGTCTCTTCCAACCTGGTTGATTCTATTCCTTGAAAGGTTTGGTGCAGTTTGCATCAGATAGCCTGGGTTGTTACTTCTCTTGTTTTGATTTATGCTTTATTACTTCTTTTTTTTTTTCTTTTTAACTTTTTTTTTCTTTTTAACTTTTTTTCCTTTTTGTTTTTTTCTTGGCTTTGCATTTGAAGCGTTTTACCTGCAATGTTATTTTCCCATACTAAAAGGAAGAGTAGGGCTAGGTGCAGTGCTTTGGAAAGGTGCATGCTTTTAAGATGAATGCCAATTAGCACCTTCTTATTTTAGGGATGTTGTATTACCTCTTTCCTTTCACCTTTGTCCATTGCCTTGTAGCTATTATCCTCACTTTTTTTTTTCTATTGCATTTGATGTCTTACCTAGTTGGGTTTTTTCCCCCTGCTGCCTTGTGATTCAAGCATCAAGTGTTTATGGTTTCCATAGGTCACTTCAATGTTACATTCACCCTGGATTCTTTCAGGCAGTCTGTGCTTTGAACAGAAGCAATATCTAGTTTCTTTCCCTTCCTTTCCCTTCCCTTTATATTGTTTTATTTGGTTTCCTGAACAGTGTTTTGTGGGTCTCTTAAGTTTTACTGGAGGATCAACACTCTGTTTTTCAGAGTCATGTTGTGAACTGGAGGGGGACAGGGATCAACATGTCAATAAAGAAACAGAATATTTCTCTTTGCCAGGGGCATAAATGTAAATGAGTTTAGTGGTGGCTTGAAGAACAGCAGCCTGAGAGATTGTGTTCTGGGTCGGAGCAATGATTCAGACAGGTCCTCTTGGAGAGCACAGAGCACTTTAAGGTTAAGTTCCCTGTGTGTCCCTGGCCTTTCTGTAAAGTCCTGCTGCTCCTCAAGCCAAGGACCAGTGTTGGTCCTTACACACTGCTAAGATAGGAACTGCGAGCACTTGTGGAGCTGGCACCTCAGCCAGAGCTTCCCAAGATGTTGGTTGTTTGGTCTTCCCTGACTTCTGAGCTGGGGAATGTGTCCTTCGTGTTCTTGTGCTGGTTTGAGGCTAACTGGAATATTTTAATGAGGAAAAGATAGGTTATAGGCTATGGAAAAAAACCCAAAGGTGATGTCTCCTTCACTCACAGGCTTGCTGAGATGTAGAAAGACAAGAACACAAACATGTGTGTGTCTCCGTTGGAGTTGGTCTCTGTGCTTTTCTCCCTGGGCTTCTTTTGTGTAACTGATCCTTCTGCTTTCTATCCTCCCTTGCCAACCCTCCAAACTCACCTTACTCATGTGTAAGGTATACTCTGGGGTAAGGTAGAGGGGTGGAAAGAAGGTGGAAGGGAGGTTGGGAGCCCCTCCTGGGGACTCTGATCTCTGGGAGGGCTGTTGTGTTTCTGCATCACCTTTACCTTGTCTATAGATGTCAATATTTGTGCTGTGTTGTCAATCTCTGCCTGTATCCTGTGCTAAGCTGGGAATGTAAAGCTTCATTCCTTACCTTCCAGCTGGCTGAGTCTAGTCTGGCTGATTTCATAGTGGGTGGGTGGGCAGGTAACTCCCAAACCATCGCATCTTTGTTTTGGTGCCCAGCATGGGGCTCGAACCTGAGGTGAGGAGTTCTGCAGTGGTCTTCTCGATGGGGAATAAGGTTTGTATGGCTGCAGAGCACGGAGGCACCTCTGTTCCCTTGCTTGTGCTGGTGTGAGGAAGGGAGGGAGCAGATGGCTTGTACAAGCTGTCAGGGGTTTGTCCTGTCTTTGCAAACCATCTTTCAGACCGCAGGAGGTAACTGCTCTGTAACGCCACACGTAAGGTAGCAAACAGGTCGCGGCCAGCTCGTGGTGGGCAGATGTATGCCTGTGGTGTGGAGATGTGATGCTGAACCAGCCCAGGAACACGAGCCTGGACTTCCTCAGCCTGCAGGATTAGCACTGTGGTTATCAGTTAGCTGGCAGGATTAGCACTGTGCTAATCATTCCTCTGAGTGATGAGCGTGGATGTCCGATTTGCTCTGATGGCTGCTGGGGGTCAGCACCAGTGGCAGTGTCACCTGCTTTTCACTCTTTGGACACGGCATATGTTGTCCTTTAATTGCCTCCAACCATTCTGTGCTAGGAGCTGAGAATGCTGATCATTGTTTTCCATCAGAAGAAAAGCAAAAGGAGCTGCTCCCAAACGGATCTGTTTTTTCTGTTGAAAGCAGCGAGCGTGTTAGCTTCCAGCGTGCTCTGATGGAAACCTTTCCCTGTAGCTGATGGGATGTTTCCACAAGGAGTTACTGTACCTTGAACATTATCAGGGCAAAACGAACCCATCACTCCTTAGAGGAATTGACATGAAAATGGAGCTGTTCCACCCCCGTGTTGTAAGGAATACAGTAATCTACTCTTTAGAGTCCCTTGGCTTTTTAAGCTGTTTCTAACGTGTTGTACAATACAAGGCACTTGATTTAGGCAAAAAAAAACCACCCACCACTGTTTCTTGGTGAAAACAAGGAGTCTGGTGGAGCTTTTCTGGGATGATGTGTTACAAATAGCAGAAGAGTAGAATGGCTTAGGGCAGAGGGGACTTCAGAGATTGTCTGCTCCAACCCCCCTGCCATCCGGGCCTCATCCAACCTGGCCTTGAACACTCCAACAAAGAAGGCATCCACAGCCTCCCTGGGCAGCCTGTTCCAGAGTCTCACCACCCTCCTACTGAAGAACTTCTTCCTCAGCTCCAGTCTAACCCTGCTCTGCCTCAGATTCAAACCATTCGCCCTTGGCCTGTCTCTAGACATCTGATGAAGTCTCTCCTCTCCTCTCCTCTCCTCTCCTCTCCTCTCCTCTCCTCTCCTCTCCTCTCCTCTCCTCTCCTCTCCTCTCCTCTCCTCTCCTCCCCTCCCCAGGCTGAACACCCCCAGCTCCCCCAGCCTGTCCTCACAGCAGAGCTGCTCCAGCCCTTGGATCATCTTTGTGGCCTCCTCTGGACTCACTCCAGCAGCTCTGTGTCTTTCTTATGCTGAGGGTACCAGAGCTGGATGCAGTATTAGAGGTGAGAGCTCACCAGAGCAGATAAAGGAGCAGGATCCCCTCTCTTTCCCTGCTGCCCACACTCCTCTGCCTGCAGCCCAGCACACAGCTGCCTTCTACACTGCATGAGAGCACTGCTGGCTCATGGAGAGCTGCTCATCAATCAACATTCCCAAGCCTCTTGCTTTCTCCAGAGCTACTCTCACCCATTCTGCACCCAGCCTGCATTTGTGCCTGGGGTGGGCCCGACCCAGATGCAGGACCTTGCACTGCGACTTGTCAGACCTGGCGCTGTTGGCACTGGCCCACTTCTCAAGCCCGTCAGGGTCCTTCTGAATGGCATCCCTGCCCTCAGGCCAGCTGACCACATCACAAGTGTACTGAAAATGTAATCAATAGAGAATGAATGTCATAAATACAGTGGAAATCACGGGCAGAATAGTCTACACAGAAAAGCTGGCACAACTCCACTGAGCTCAAAAGAGACTTGGGAATTAATACCAGGATGTTAACAGCCATAGGCATAAGTTGTGACAGGTCCCATATGTGAAGGCTGGAGAGTAGTGTCGAGGTCAGTAAACTGGTTTAGGTTTAACTGGAGAAAAACAATGACAGCTTAATCTTCTCCAGACAGCAACAAATGGTTTCGGCTACAACCAATAAGTTCCTTTTATCCAGGTCCAGAATCTTCAGTGCTTCTTTTCTGCTTCAAAACAGTAACAGTCAGATGCAAACCAGCTCAGGAGAGGAACAAATCAGAAAGGAGTAGTTAGTTCTGGTTTATAAATGTATTGACTTGGTGAATATTGTAACCAGCCAAAGCAGGACTCTTTCTTTTCAATGCTATTCAGATGAGGGATGTTGCCAAGAGCAGCACCCGTGGGAAGAAGCCAATACCTGCCAAATGATGGTTTCAGATCTAAACATGCAACCTTACAAACTTTGATGTCATTTGCTTATTTTTAGGTGAGGAAAAGTGGCAGATTACCACCATGCTGTAGCTGAGCCTTGTAAAGAATCATTAGCATCTAATCAGTAGAAAACATCAGACATTTTACTCTGGAGAAGAGGAGGCTAAGGGGAGACCTCGTTGCTCTCTGGCAGGTTGGGATGAGGAGGAGTTGGTCTCTTCTCCTCAGTACCAGGTGATGGAGAGGAAATGGCCTGAAATTGTGCCAGGGGAGGGTTAGGTTGGATGTTAGGAAAAAAAAATCTTTCCAGCAAGAGTGGTCAGAGATTGGAACAGGCTGCCCAGGGAGGTGATGGTGTCACCGTGCCTGGAGGTGTTCCAGAAACCTGTGGGCCTGGCACCTGGGGACATGGTTTAGTGACTTTGGTATTGTTAGGCTGACTGTTGGACTGCCCAGGGAGGTGGTGGAGTCACCATCCCTAGAGGTGTTGAAGGAATGAGTAGATGTGACACTTCAGGACACACTCTAATGGTGGTGGAGGTGTTGGATAGAAGGTTGGACTCGATGGTCTTGGATGTATTTTCCAACTGTCATGATTCTGTGATTCTCAGTTTCACCTCCTGGGTCCAGGTTCAGCTCTAAGAGTAGCAGAAGCTTTACTCTGGAGTAAGTGAGCTGTTAAAATCACCAAGGGACTCATGTGTAAAAGTGCCCTTTCCTAAGGCTCTTGGTTTGATGGCATTGATACCACTGCCTTGTAATTACCATGGTAATGCTTTGCATTTCCTTGGCATCTTTCATCTCAGGATTCCAAAGCACTTCCCAAACATAATGAATGGTGCCTCATGCCCCTCTGGAGGGGAGAAGAGTGACAAGTCTGGGTTTAACTGCTTTGTTACAGAGACAGGTTGTGAGTCTGGAGTTATGGCTTACTGTGTGTGGAGAAGGCAGGTTCCAGTATACTGCCAAGTCAGCACATTCGCACAGTCCTAGAATGGGTTGGGCTGGAAGGCATCTTAAAGGCAATCTAGTGCCAGCCCCCCACCGTGGGCACAGACACCTTCCACTAGACCTCATCCAGCCTGGCCTTGAACACTGCCAGGGAGGGGGCAGCCACAACTTTCAATTCATCTTGTATTATCTTCCTTACTCTTCCATTTGCTTTGGGTGGATACTCCTGCAGAGATCCTCCTCCTCCTGCAGGGATCTTTCTCCTGCAGAGAACCTCTTCCTGTAGGGATCCCCCTCCTGCAGGGATCCTCCTCCTGCAGGGATCCTCCTCCTGCAGGGGTCCCCATCCTGCAGGGATGCCCCTCCTGCAGGAGTCCTTCTCCTGCAGGGGTCCTCCTCCTGCAGAGATCAGTACGATGAGGAATCTGCTTAGCTTTGCTGGATTTGGTTTTCTTCCTGCTTGCCACTGCCAGCATTTAAATGATATTTTAAAGAAATGCTTTGGAAACTCTTTTTGTCCTGACCACAAGTTTAGGAAGAAGCCAGGTAGAAATCATAGAATCATCACAGAATCTACCAGGTTGGAAGAGACCTCCAAGCTCATCCAGCCCAACCTAGCACCCAGCCCCAGCCGATCAACCAGACCATGGCACTAAGTGCCCCAGCCAGGCTTTGCTTCAACACCTTCAAGGATGGTGACTCCACCACCTCCCTGGGCAGCCCATTCCAATGCCAATCACTCTCTCTGCCAACAACTTCCTCCTAACATCCAGCCTAGACCTCCCCTGGCACAACTTGAGGCTGTGTCCCCTTGTTCTGTTGCTGGTTGCCTGGCAGCAGAGCCCAACCCCACCTGGCTACAGCCTCCCTTCAGGGAGATGCAGACAGCAATGAGCTCTGCCCTGAGCCTCCTCTTCTGCAGGCTGCACACCCCCAGCTCCCTCAGCCTCTCCTCAGAGGGCTGTGCTCCAGGCCCTTCCCCAGCCTTGTCACCCAGGCTGTGCAGTAAGATATCTCTTGGTTTACCACACTCAGTATTTTGGACTGAAAGGTGTCACTCTCTTACGCACTCAGAAAAGGTTTCCTCTGCGCTCTCCTGGCTAACTCTTCTGTCTCTGTGGTGGCAGTGCAGTTAATGCTTGCCTGTGCTTTGCAGAACTGTGTCTGTGTTCAGGGCACACATCTCTTTTGGATGTATGGCTTGAGCTCTTTCTCTTGTTTTCTGAGTATCTCTGCACAGATGACAGAGCAATACAAGCAGTACCTTAGGTAATTATAAGCAATGCTTAATGCACCCTTAATTTTCCTCTGATTTCTTATGCATTTCCATGATTTTCTAGTTATATAACATGCCCTAAGCATAGATTATCTGACCTTGTCTCTTTGCTATCTAGTCAGGTTTGCAAAGATGTGCTTTGAAGCACATTGATTACAAGACAATATTTTGATGGCATTGAGGCTTACCTTTGGATTCCATCCAGAAACTGCATAATGGTGTAAGGACTTCGTTATCTTAAACACCAGGCTGCTTTTAATAGGACTTCACTGACCCATCTTCATCAGTCATCAGATGTCCTACAATCTGCACCATGAGGGACTTGAAATCAATCATAGAGTGGCTCAGGCTGGAAGGGACCTTTACAGATCTTTTCCCTGCCATGAGCAGGGACACCTTTCAACTAGACTCAGCTGCCAAAGGCTTCATCCAGCCTGGCTTTGAACATCCCAACAGAGGATCTATAGCTTCCCTGGGCAGCCTATTCCAGAGTCTTTCCACCCTTGTACTGAAGAACTTCTTCAGCTCCAGTCTAAACCTGCTATGCCTCAGCTTCAAACCTTTCCCCCTTGTCCAGACCCCCTGATGAAAAGTCCTTCTGCAGCCTTCCTGTAGGATCTCTTTAACTATTGGAAAGCAGCTCCAAGGTGCCTCTGGAGTCTTCTCCAGGCTGAGCACCCCGAGCTCCTTCAATCTGTCCTCATAGCACAGCTGCTGCAGCCCTTGCATCATCTTTGTGGCCTCCTCTGGACTCCCTCCAACATCTCTGTGTCCTTAGGACAGAGGCACCAGAACTGGAGGCAGTATTGAAGGCAGGGTCTCAGCAGAGCAGAGTAAAGGGGAACTGTGTTCCCAGACTTGATTATAGCATTATAAGTATTTGAGTTTACACATTTTAAGTGCTCTCACCACCACCACCGCCCCCGCTCCATTTCATTGCCTTTTACATATCTATGAAGATTGATGCAAATGAGTTGGTTTATGGGTTTGGTTTTGGAAAGATGTGAACTACAAAAAAACCCTGTATTTATCCTAGATATGTTGTCAAGAGTCCAAGTGGAGGCCAGTGACAAGCAGAGTCCCTTAGGGATCAGTCCTGGGACCAGTCTTGTTCAACATCTTTGTGGGTGCCATGGACAGAGGCATCGAGTGCAGCCTCAGCAAGTTTGCTGAGCACACCAAGCTGTGTGGTGCAGCAGGCAGGCTGGAGGGCAGGGATCCCTGTTGGCCTGGATGATCTTGGAGGTCTCTTCCAACCTACTTGAATCTGTGATCCATCTAGAGGGACCTGGACAGGCTGCAGAGGTGGGCACAAGGCAACCTCATGAGGTTCAACAAGACCAAGTGCAGGGTCCTGCATCTGGGTCGAGGCAATGCCGAGCACAAATCCAGGCTGGGCAGTGAGTGGCTGGAGAGCAGCACTAAGGAGAGGGACCTGGGGGTGCTGCTGGACGAGAAGCTCAGTATCAGCCAGCAGTGTGCACTTGCAGCCCAGAAAGCTAACCAGAGCCTGGGCTGCAGCAGAAGTGTGGCCAGCAGGGCCAGGGAGGTGAATCTCCCCCTCTGCTGTACTCTGCTGAGACCCCACCTGGAGTACTGCATCCAGTTCTGGAGCCCCTGGGACAAGAGGGATGTGGAGATGCTGGAGAGTGTCCAGAGCAGGGCCAGGAGGATGCTCAGAGGGCTGCAGCAGCTCTGCTGTGAGCACAGACTGAAAGAGTTGGGGCTGTGCAGGCTGGAGAAGAGGAGGCTCCCAGGTGACCTTCTTGTGGCCTGCCAGGATCTGAAGGGGGCTACAAAAAAGCTGGGGAGGGACTTTTTAGGCTGTCAGGGAGTGACAGGACTGGGGGGAATGGAGCAAAGCTGGAGGTGGGGAGAGTCAGGCTGGATGTGAGGAGGAAGTTGTTGAGCAGGAGAGTGGTGAGAGCCTGGACTGGGTTGCCCAGGGAGGTGGTTGAGGCCCCATCCCTGGAGGTGTTTAAGGCCAGGCCGGCTGAGGCTGTGGGCAGCCTGCTCTAGGGTAGGGTGTCCCTGGGCATGGCAGGGGGGTTGAAACTGGCTGATCCTTGTGGTCCCTTCCAACCCTGACTGATTCTATGATTCTAAGAGAACTCAGCCCTAAGCTCCTGGGGAAGAAAGCCACAGAAGTACTTTATTATCAAACCAGTGAACTTTGCAATTGGAGAGTTCAGCAGAATATTTTCCTGCACACCATTATCTTGTTAATTTGAAGCACTCACAGGTGTTCTCAGAAAACTTATTTCAACCAGAGGAGAGAAATGAATTTTCCCATTCTGTTAGCTGAATGAAACCATTCAAACATTGATTTTTGTTTTCTTTTCCCTCTCAATGCAATGGAAATTCAAAATATTTTCACAGCTGAGCTGCATTCTGCTCAAGGAGGGCACTGCAGCTAAGTTTTAACCACACAGGTCTGTCAATTTGAGTTTCACTACATTCCATTTTGGTTTGCATTTCCAAATGTTTTGTTTCAAATATACATTAAAAAACACCAAAACCAAAGTTTGGACTTTGCAAAAGCCTTTGCCTTTCCTGATTCCTCTTGCTGAAGCCTGCACTTTGGATTTAATGCCAGTTTGCCAATAATCTGTTGTAAAAGAACCCTCAGTTTCATCATTTGGGGCTGGTAACATGTAAAACCTCCAGTAAATCCCTTATGGAAATGAACAACCTCATATGGAAATGAACATCCTCAACTGGAGCTGATAAAGAGACATGCAAATCAAGGCCCCAAATTAAACAAGGCACTGAATATTTTGTGCTGAAAGGAAATATTCTTTCTATTAATTGGGGGTTTAATTGGAGGTTTTCAGAAGCTAAAGTGCCAAATCCAGCCACATGCAGTTGACACCCAGTCACTAGTGGTGTTCCCCAGGGATCACTGCTGAGCTCAGTCCTGTTCAATATCTGTACTGATGATCTGGATCAGGGGATAGAGTCCAGCATCAGGAGGTTTGCAGATGACACCAAGCGAGGAGCAGCTGTGGATCTGTTGGAGGGTAGGAGAGCCCTGCAGGCCAGCAGGACAAGGGAGGTTATTCTGCCCCTGTGCTCAGCACTGCTCGGGCCACACCTTGAGTGCTGTGTCCAGTTCTGGGCTTCTCAGTTCAAGAGAGATGTTGAGGTGCTGGAAGGTGTCCAGAGAAGGGCAGCAAGGCTGGGGAGGGGCCTGGAGCACAGCCCTGTGAGGAGAGGCTGAGGGAGCTGGGGGTGTGCAGCCTGCAGAAGAGGAGGCTCAGGGCAGAGCTCATTGCTGTCTGCAGCTGCCTGAAGGGAAGTTGTAGCCAGGTGGGGTTGGGCTCTGCTGCCAGGCAAGCAGCAACAGAACAAGGGGACACAGCCTCAAGCTGTGCCGGGGGAGGTCTAGGCTGGATGTTAGGAGGAAGTTGTTGGCAGAGAGAGTGATTGGCATTGGAATAGGCTGCCCAGGGAGGTGCTGGAGTCAGCATCCCTGGAGGTGTTGAAGCAAAGCCTGGATGAGGCACTTAGTGCCATGGTCTGGTTGACTGGACAGGGCTGGGTGCTAGGTTGGGCTGGCTGATCTTGGAGGTCTCTTCCAACCTGGTTGATTCTATGATTCTATGAAATGTTTTGGAAGGGAAGAGAGTGAGAGCCATGAGGGCTCTTGGATTTACAAGAGAGAGGGGAAATGCATGGAGGCTGTGGATGGAATTTTAGGCTGCACAGGCTAGGAAGATGCTACTGCAGAAATGTGTTTTTCTCCCATGGACTCTGGTGAGGAATGTCATGTAGGACATGCTTCAGTACATGGTGTAATGCATTTTGGTCTTTCTTTTTTTCCTACTGCAGTGAATAAACCCCCACCAGCATTATATTTCTTAGTGACAACTTCATTTCTAGGAAATGAAATTATACTGAAATTTGAATACTTCCTCTGGTCTTTTATATCAGAATCTGCAGCCTGGATGTCTGATTTCAGGCTGTAATGGCTGTGGGCAATAAAAATAAACTATTCTGCTCTGTGCATTTCAGTTCCATTGTATGCCTGAAGAACTGCTGCATGATTGCATGAAATGTGAGCTTAGAGCATTGCTGCATCATAGCTAAATCATAATGATGATGAAAAGCCTTGCTTCTGAATTAGGGCAGGTTCTCTCTTGAAGGTTTTTCTTCTGCCAAATGTCAGGGCAATTAGCCCACTGTATGGTGTTGCATGTAGAATCTCTCTGTGTAGTTTGGGTTGTTTAAAATTACTCTCCTGATACCTTTAAACTCTTCATATTTCATTTACCTGAAGAGGATGTAATAGAATAGAATCAACTAGGTTGGAAGAGACCTCCAAGCTCATCCAGTCCAACCTAGCACCCAGCCCTATCCAGTCAACCAGACCATGGCACTAAGTGCCTCAGCCAGGCTTTTCTTGAATACCTCCAGGGATGTCAACTCCAGCACCTCCCTGGGCAGCCCATTCCAATGGTATATGATTTGCAGTGCTTGGTTTTGAGGGTCAGAGGTGCCAAATATATGTGTGTGTGTTCACACTGTGTGGGACTTAGTCAACACTTTGGTGTGCAGAACCATCCTAGTTGTGCTCAGCAAGCATGTCTTTATCTGCTCAACCCCCTGTGTGTGTGTGTGTGTGTGAAAGCAAATGGGAAGGACACACAGCACTCAGAACTGACACAAGGTTTGGGCTCTAGCATCAAGCTCTTCCCAAAATCTGTGTACCTGTGGATTGATACCAGAGCAGAATTCCCTCTTTGGTTGTCAGTTCTTTGAGGTTCTCATTTAGTCAAGAAAAATTGCCAGCTTGAGCCTGTGGCTTCCCAGAGTAGCAGAAGATGGATATTGTGTCACAGAATCACAGAATGCATTGGGTTGGAAGGGATCTTCAAAGGTCATCTTGTCCAGTCTCCCTGCAGTCAGCAAGGACATGTCCAACTAGATCAGGTTGCTCAGGGTTCCATCGAGTTTGACCTTGAGCGGTTCCAACAGTGGGGGTCTCAAATGCATCTCTGGGCATCTTGTTCCAGCATTTCAGCACTGCCCAACCTAGATCTAGGCTACTCCAGGTTCAAACCCTTGTCAGATCACACTGGGTGATTCTGTGCTCCACAACCTCCCTGGGCAACCTGTGCCAGTGTCTCACCACCCTCACTGCAAAGAACCCTTTCCTAACAGCCAGTTTCAATCTGCTCTCTGCCAGTTCAAACCCATTCCTCCTCATCCTGTCATTACCAGACCTCGGCAATAGTCTCTCCCCAGCCTTCCTGTAGTCCCCTTCAGATACTGGAAGGCCACTCCAAGGTCTCCTGAAGCCTTCTCTTCTCCAGGCTGCAGAGCCCCAACTCTCTCAGCCTGTCCTCAGAGCAGAGCCACTGCAGCCCTCTGAGCATCTATCAGTGCTTTAAACCTAAAGTGAAGTCTTTTCCAACCAAAACTATTCTATGACTCAAAGTCTGACTGAATGAGTTGTTAGAAGAAAGGCATAAACCTGTCCAACAGCTAAATCAGATGACTCCAGTGCTGTGCTCTCACAAATGGCCTCGGAATTCCCTTCCGCTTGCTTGGTCCTGCTTGGTCTGTTACGCTCTGCCACGATGTGCAGTTTCTCTGCCAACTTCCAGGTCCTTAAAAGAGGTTCTTTTGGCAGCTGCAGATGCTCTTATGAGCAACTGCATTTGAAATTTATCCAGCTCTCAGACAGTTGTAAAATCCTGCAAATTGAAAATCCTTGGGTCTCCTGGGATATCGCTGTTTAAGATCAGGTTTAATCTCCTTTTAATATCCTCTCGGCAGTTGGATCCTGATCTCGCAGTGATGTAAATTCAAAGTAACTCTCCTCAAGTCAGTGTAAAATCTGAGTAAGCCAATGGACTTATTTTGGCTTTGTGGTGTGAGGACAGGATCTGGCGTAGCATCCTTACGTTTTAGCTCCTTGATACACCAAGTGTAAAGGTTTCTGAGTTGTGTTGCGCCCTTCTTTGTCTTCACTAACCAAAAGGGTTGGGTTTTTTTACACTTCTTTTACCTGAAGGGAGGCTGTAGCCAGGTGGGGTTGGTCTCTTCTGCCAGGCAAGCAGCAACAGAACAAGGGGACACAGTCTCAAGTTGTGCCAGGGGAGGTCTAGGCTGGATGTTAGGAGGAAGTTGTTGTCAGAGAGAGTGATTGGCATTGGAATGGGCTGCCCAGGGAGGTGGTGGAGTTGCTGTCTGGAGGTGTTGAAGCAAAGCCTGTCTGGGGCACTTAGTGCTATGGTCTGGTTGACTGGATAGGGCTGGGTGCTAGGTTGGCCTGGATGAGCTTGGAGGTCTCTTCCAACCTGGTTGATTCTATGATCAATACAAGAAGGACATGGAACTGCTGGAGCGGGTCCAAAGGAGAGCCACGAAGATGCTCAGAGGGCTGCAGCAGCTCTGCTATGAGGACAGGCTGAGAGAGTTGGGGCTCTTCAGCCTGGAGAGGAGAAGGCTTCGAGGAGACCTTATAGTGGCCTTCCAGTATTTGAAGGGAGCCTACAGGAAGGCTGGGGAGGGACTATTTACACGGTCTAGTAATGTTAGGACGAGGGGGAATGGGTTTAAGCTGGAAGAGGGGAAATTTAGACTGGATGTTAGGAGGAAGTTCTTTACAGTGAGGGTGGTAAGGCACTGGAATGGGTTGCCCAGGGAGGTTGTGGATGCTTCCTCCCTGGAGGTGTTTAAGGTCAGGCTGGATGAGGCCTTGGGCGAGCTGCTCTAGTGGGAGGTGTCCCTGCCTGTGGCAGGGGGTTGGAGCTGGATGATCCTTGAGGTCCCTTCCAACCTAAACCATTCTATGATTCTATGATTCTATGATTAACCTAGCACCCAGCCCTAGCCACTAAGTGCCCCAGCCAGGCTTTGTTTCAACACTTCCAGGCACGGCAACTCCACCACCTCCCTGGGCAGCCCATTCCAATGCCAATCACTCTCTCTGCCAACAACTTCCTCCTAGCATCCAGCCTAGACCTCCCCTGGCACAAGCAAAGCCTGGATGAGGCACTTAGTGCCATGGTCTGGTTGACTGGATAGGGCTGGGTGCTAGGTTGGACTGGATGATCTTGGAGGTCTCTTCCAACCTGGTTGATTCTATTCTGTTCTGTTCTGTTCTGTTCCATTCCGTTCTATTCTGTTCTATTCTGTTCTATTCTATTGTCTTTGCACTTACTCTGAAGATTAATGACATTCCTCATTATTCAGTTATATCCTCTTGTTTCTTTGCCTCACTTCTTGCCTCTTTGTGTTGCAGCTCTCCTATAGAGTTTGTTCACTTTACAACAGAACAGATGCTGAAGTGGTGCAGGAAAAGTATTGATTTGGTTGCCTGAATCACTGCAGTAAAAGAAAAGAAATAAAGCCTCATTTTCTCTGCCTGATCAGGAAACTTTCAACATTTGGGAATATAATTTAATTGTGGTTTTGTTGAGCTCTTGTTGTCATCACTACTATTAATTTGAGCATTACAGTTAAAGGGATAAAGGTCCATGGATCCAGTATTCTTTTTAGAGTGTCAGGCAGTGACAGGACTGGGGGAATGGAACCAAGCTAGAAATGGTGAGATTCAGACTGGAGGTTAGGAAGATCATCAGCATGAGGGTAGTGAGAGCCAGGAACGGGTTGCCCAGGGAGGTGGTTGAAGCCCCATCCCTGGAGGTGTTTAAGGCCAGGCTGGATGAGGCTTTAGCCAGCCTGATCTAGTGTGAGGTGTCCCTGCCCATGGCTGTGGGGGTGGAACTGAATGATCCTTGTGGTCCCTTCCAACCCTGACTGATTCTAGGATTCTGAATGTGCAACATGCCATTGGCTCTGCTGCCCACCTGGGCACACTGCTGCCTCATCTTCAGCTACTCTCTACCAGCACCCCCAGGTCCCTCTCTGCCTGGCTGCTCTCAGCCACTCTGTCCTCAACATGTAGTGCTGCTTGGGGTTGTTGTGGCCAAAGTGTAGAACCCTGCACTTGGCCTCCTTCAGTCCCATCCCATTGGCCTCTGCCCACCCATGCAGCCTGCCAGGGTTCCTCTGCAGGGCTCTCCTACCTTCCAACAGATCCACACCTGCTCCTAGCTTGGTGTCATCTGCAAACTTCCTGACACTGGACTCAATTTAGAAGTGTTAAATTGAATGAAAAGCTTATGTGAAGCATCTGCTTGTTTTGTGTCACCTGAACGTGGTCTGTGTCAAAATTCACACCAGTTTCTCTTCTAAGGATGCAGTTTTTCTTCCTTTGTGGGTTGCATTAATGGGGATGGTGTATTGGATTTTCAGACAGAGGAGGTTTTCTCCTTAGCTGTATTTGACAGTGTGGCAGCATAGCTGGAGCATGTTTCCCACGATTTCTTAGCACCCACAATATTTCACTTGGAAGAGAAAAGAATGTTTGGTGCTTTAAGCATCTGTGTTAATCTGTCTTCTGATTTTGAGGAATGGAAGGCAAGCAGCAACACATCTCAGCTATTGAATCAACACAAGATTTGTGGAGGGATTTGTTGGGATTTTTTCTTCTCAGAAGCTACAAAACATTAGCAGATTTACTGAACAAATAATCACAGAATCATAGAATTGCAGAACTGTTTCAGTTGGAAACCTCAAAGATCATTAAACTGCTGGAGCAGGTCCAGAGGAGGCCACAAAGATGATCAGAGGGTTAGAACACCTTCCCTGTGGAGACAGGTTGGGAGAGTTAGGGCTGTTCAGCCTGGCTCCAGAGAGAGCTCAGAGCAGCCTGCCAGTCTCACAGTATCACCAAGGTTGGAAGAGACCTCACAGATCATCAAGTCCAACCCTTCACCACAGAGCTCAAGGCTAGACCATGGCACCAAGTGCCACGTCCAGTCCTGCCTTGAACAGCTCCAGGGACGGCGACTCCACCACCTCCCTGGGCAGCCCATTCCAGTAGCCAATGACTCTCTCAGTGAAGAACTTTCTCCTCACCTCAAGCCTAAATTTCCCCTGGCACAGCTTGAGGCTGTGTCCTCTCGTTCTGGTGCTGGCCACCTGAGAGGGCTACAGGAGAGCCAGGGAGGTACTTTTGACAAGGGCTGGGAATGACAGGGCAAGGGGGAAATGGTATTGAGCTGGAAGAAGGGAGAGTGAGAGTAGAGATTAGGAAGAAATCCTTTACAGTGAGACACTGGCACAGGTTGCCCAGGGAGGCTGTGGGTGCCTCCCCCCTGCAGGTGTTCAAGGCCAGGTTGGAAGAGGACTTGAGCAACCTGGACTGGTGGGAGGCCATGGCAGGCTGTTTGAAACTAGATGGTCTTGAAGGTCCCTTCCAATCCAAACCATTCTGTAATTGTATGTCTAGAGGACTCTGTGTTTTCCTTAGACTCTTGTTAGGTGATCTATCTAGAGACAAGCTAAAGATAAATATCTCTCTGAGCTCCCTGAACTGAAGCCCATCATTTTCAAGCACATCTCTCATCTCCTTTCCAGGTGTGATCTATAACCCTTGGCTTACTTAGAGATAGAACTAAACCTGCTAAGCAATACTGGCCCTTATGTTATTGGGAAATGCAGCCAAAAATGTAGCACCAGACTCTTGGGATAATTGTCTGAACTTGACCAAAATGATGCCTTACTATTCAGAGGAGCCAAAAGGTTCAGCCAGACCAAGTGCTGTGTCCTGCATCTGCGTCAGGGAAATCCCAAGCACAAATCCAAGCTGGGTGCTGACTGGCTGGAGAGGACTTGGGGGTGCTGCTAGATGAGAAGCTCAATGTCAGCCAGCACTGTGCACTTGCAGCCTAGAAAGCCAACCAGATCCTGGGCTGCATCAGGAGAAGTGTGGCCAGCAGGGCCAGTGAGGTGATTCTCCACCTCTGCTCCACTCTAGAGAGACCCCATCTGGAGTACTGCATCCAGTTCTGGAGCCCCCATTTCAGGAAGGATGTGGAGATGCTGGAGTGTGTCCAGAGAAGGGCCAGGAGGATGCTCAGAGGGCTGCAGCAGCTCTGCTGTGAGCACAGACTGAAAGAGTTGGGGCTGTGCAGGCTGGAGCAGAGGAGGCTCCCAGGTGACCTTCTTGTGGCCTTCCAGGATCTGAAGGGGGCTACAAAAAAGCTGGGGAAGGACTTTTCAGGATATCAAGGAGCAACAGGACTGGGGGGAATGGAGCAAAGCTGGATGTGAGGAGGAAGTTGTTGAGCATGAGAGTGGTGAGAGGCTGGAATGGGTTGCCCAGGGAGGGGGTTGAGGCCCCATCCCTGGAGGTGTTTAAGGCCAGGCTGGCTGAGGCTGTGGGCAGCCTGCTCTAGGGTAGGGTGTCCCTGGGCATGGCAGGGGGGTTGGAACTGGCTGCTCCTTGTGGTCCCTTCCAGCCCTGACTGATTCTGTGATTCTGTGAAAAGAGGAACTGCCTTTTACTCAGCGCTGAGTGCAGTTTTAAGGCATGTGGCAGGTCTGTAGTACAGCAGCACCATTTCATTTTTCAGTCAGTTTAATAACAGAGATTGTTTCCCTGTTTGGTGATTGATTGCTTGTTGTGTGAATCACCTCATGCCTTTCAATCATGACTCATCTGCCCAACTCCAAAGTCCAGTTGTATTTTTATCCCCTGATGAAAGCCTTATTAAAGACTTACAGTGTTGTGGACTTTCTACAGTCAACCCAACCTATATTCCTCTTTGTAACTGATTTGTTTTTACTCCAGCTCGTTAGAGCTATGGTAGCATAGCATTGGTTCAGCATCCTGTCTGAGTTAAAGGATAATTTATGGCTAAAGGTTTGTAATTCTGTCATGATTTTGCTAGTTTGTGTACAACAGCTCAATGTAGGTGGGGGTTGGGCTCTGCTGCCAGGCAAGCAGCAACAGAATGAGGGGACACAGTCTCAAGTTGTGCCAGGGGAGGTCTAGGCTGGATGTTAGGAGGAAGTTGTTGTCAGAGAGAGTGATTGGCATTGGAATGGGCTGCCCAGGGAGGTGGTGGAGTTGCTGTCCCTGGAGGTGTTGAAGCAAAGCCTGGCTGGGGCACTTAGTGCCATGGTCTGGTTGATTGGCTAGGGCTGGGTGCTAGGTTGGACTGGCTGAGCTTGGAGGTCTCTTCCCACCTGGTTGATTCTATGCTTCTATGAAGGTTGGGCTGGATGAGCCTGGAGGTCTCTTCCCACCTGGTTGATTCTATGCTTCTATGAATTTGCAGTTGTTTGCTGAATCTTTGCAGTCATGATGGTGGTTGATCTCTAGGACCTGTGCAAGATGGTTATTCATAGAGTGATCTAACAATAGCTTTGACTGTGGCCTCATATGGATAGGTAAAGAGCTCCCTGCTCATACTACCTGGATCCAGAGGAGGCCATGAAGAAGGTCCAGAGAAGTCCACAATGATGATCACAGGGTTGGAGCAGCTCTCTTGGACCCATCTGGATGCATTCCTGTATGATCTGTTCTGGCAGGGGGATTGGACTGCATGAACTTTTGAGGTTCCTTCCAGCCCCTGACCTGTGATTCTGCATTTCTTAGAAGGACAGGCTAAAGGATTTGGCTCTGTTCACCCTGGAAAACAGAAGGCTCTGGAGAGACCTTATAGTAACCTTCCAGTACCTCAAGGGGACCTGCAGGAGAGCTGGAAAAGGACTATTTATAAGGACCTGTGGTGACAGGACAAGGGACAGTGGTTTTAAAGTAGAGCAGGTTAGATTAAGATTAGACATTAGGAAGAAGTTCTTTACTATGGGGCTGTTGAGACACTGGAACTGGTTGCCTCATCCCTGGAAGTGTTTCAGATCAGGATGGATGAGGCTTTGAGCAACCTGGTCTAGTGGGAGGTGTCCCTGCTCATGGCAGGGGGTCAGAACTAGATGGTCTTTAAAGTCCCTTCCAACTCAGGCTGCTCTATGATTCTACAGCGTGGGGACAAACACGAACACCACAAATAACAACCTGAGATACTCGAGGCACCTGCTGGGCAGGATTGACTATCTCAAGCTGTGGGCATTCAATGAAGACAGATCTTTGTGCTAGCTAAGCATGGCTGCATGGTGCTCATCAGCAGAGAGGGGTCAGCAGCTGAGGTTACAGCAACATCTTTCTCCTTTAAATCTTCTTGGGCACAGTTTGGGCTATTTGCAAAGTGATGTTGGACAGACACAAGACAGAAGCAGTCATTCAAAGACTGCTGAGGTCAATGGGAAGATTATAATCACAGAATCAGTCAGGGGTGGAAGAAACCACAAGGATCAGCCAGTTCCAGCCCCCCTGCCATGGGCAGGGACACCTCACACTAGATCAGGCTGCCCACAGCCTCATCCAGCCTGGCCTTAAACATCTCCAGGGATGAGGCTTCCACCACCTCCCTGGGCAACCCCTTCCAGGCTCTCACCACTCTTATGCTGAAGAACTTCTTCCTAACCTCCAGTCTGGATCTTCCCATTTCTAGCTTGGTTCCATTCCCCCCAGTCCTATCACTACTGACAGCCTGAAAAGTCTCTCCCCAGCTTTCTTGTAGCCCCCCTCAAGTACTGAAAGGCCACAAGAAGGTCACCTGGGAGCCTCCTCTGCTCCAGCCTGAACAGCCCTAACTCCCTCAGTCTCTCCAGCCCTCTGATCATCCTTGTGGCCCTTCTCTGGACATCTTCCAGCACCTCCCTATCTCTCTTGTCCCAGGGGCTCCAGAACTGGATGCAGTACTCCAGGTGGGGTCTCAGCAGTGTGGAGCAGAGGGGCAGGATCACATTCCTGGCCCTGCTGCCCACACTGCTCTTGCTGCAGCCCAGGCTCTGGTTGCTCTCTGGGCTGCCAGAGCACACTGACAGCTCAGGCTGAGCTTCTCCTCCACCAGCACCCCCAAGTCTCTCTCTTAGGGCTGCTCTGAAGCCTGTCACTGCCCAGCCTCTATTGGTGCTTGGGATTGCCTTGACCCAGATGTGAAGACTCTCTGTAGCAGAGCAGGAAAGTACATTCTGACAAATCAAATGGGTGTTCTTCAAACAAAATACAGGGAAATGGGGAAAAAACCCGAACCCAACACATTAGAAGCAGCATAATCAGTAGTTGTGCAGCATATCCTGCACAAAAATAATTGCCACTCAGGAATGAGATTAAATATTGTGGCCTCAAGCTGAGACTGGGTAGGTTTAAATTGGAAATTAGGAAGAAGTTTTTCATGGAGAGAGTGGTCAGGAACTGGAATGAGCTGCCCAGGGAGGTGGTGGAGTCACCCAGCCTGGATGTGTTTAAGGCTGGTTTGGATGTGGTGCTTAGGGCTATGGTTTAAAGTGAGTCTTGTGGAGTAGAGTTCTAGGACAGACTTGGTGATGCTGAGAGGCTTTGCCAGCCTGCATGCTGCTGTGATGCTGTGGTCATTACTCTCAGTTATCTGGTTAGGCTAAGGCTGTCAGGTGATGTGTGTCCAATGCATGCTCTCTGGGAAGATGCAGAGACTGTAGTGGTCAGTTGGTCAGCAGAGCTGTGGTGGTTTGGGAGTTACCTGCCCCTCCACTCCTATGAAATCAGCCAGACTAGACTCAGCCAGCTGGAAGGTAAGGAATGAAGCTTTACATTCCCAGCTTAGCACAAGATACAGGCAGACATTGACAGCTATAGACAGAAATAGACAAGGTAAAGGTGATGCAGAAACACAACAGCCCTCCCAGAAATCAGAGTCCCCAGCAGGGGCTCCCAACCTCCCTTCCACCTTCTTTCCACCCCTCTACCTTATCCCAGAGTCTGCCTTACATGGAAGGAGAGCTGGGGGGATTGGCCAGGGGGGTTAGAAGCAGAAGGGCATGGGGAAAAGAGATATCCAAAGCCAAACTATGGCTTCCCCTTTGTTACACCAAGCATGTTAGTCCTTTATTGAGAAGTACCACCTGGGCACTGCTTGGAAGAGGTGCTTCAGGCTGACAATTTGTCACTGTGGCTAGTGACACTTGCAAGGATCTCCATGAGCACATTGGAACTAGAAAAAGCAACACCCCCCACCCCACCCCCTTGCATAGTATTTCTATACTTCAATTGTTGTCTTTTTTACTGCAGTCCTCTTCCCACTTCAGAATTTCCTTTTCCTTTTTGCCTGTCTTAACCTTTCTCAAGTAAACACAGGTTGTTCTATCCCTACAGATCTACAAGGCAGGCATTTGTTATTGGAAACAAACAAAACAAAGCAGCTTTAGACACCAGCTGCTTTGAGCTGCCCCTTTTTCGTTGTGTAAAAGGCTGCTTCCATGCCACAGGATGTACAATTTGCTTAAGTTATGCTCCTCTTCTGCACTCAGTCTTCTCACTGTGCTGGTTTCCCCCTTTTTTTGGACTCATTAAGAACGATGATTTTTCTCTCCTTCAGTCCTGCTCACTCTTTGCATTTTCACATAGGAGTCAAGTTTTGCTTTGTTTCATTAGCAAAATGACACTGAAACTGAAGGGTATTTGGGGCAAAAACTTTCCTCAGATGGTGTGAAATGTGCTTTGCTGTAAGTCTCTTATCATAGAATCATAGAATCAACCAGGTTGGAAGAGACCTCCAAGCTCAGCCAGGCCAACCCAGCACCCAGCCCTATCCAGTCAACCAGACCATGGCACTAAGTGCCTCATCCAGGCTTTGCTTGAACACCTCCAGGGATGGTGACTCCACCACCTCCCTGGGCAGCCCATTCCAATGCCAATCACTCTCTCTGCCAACAACTTCCTCCTAACATCCAGCCTAGACCTCCCCTGGCACAGCTTGAGACTGTGTCCCCTTGTTGAAGATCAAGGCAAAGAAAGTGTTAAGTCCCTCTGCCTTTTCCTCATCCTTTGTTCCTACTCATACTTTGTTCCTCATACTTTGTTACTGTTTAACAGAACAAGGGGACCCAGTCTAGAGTTGTGCCAGGGGAGGTCTAGGCTGGATATTAGGAGGAAGTTGTTGCCAGAGAGAGTGATTGGCATTGGAATGGGCTGCTCAGAGAGGTGGTGGAGTCACCATCCCTGGAGGTGTTCAGACAAAGCCTGGCTGAGGCACTTAGTGCCATGGTCTGGTTGAGTGGATAGGGCTGGGTGCTAGGTTGGGCTGGATGAGCTTGGAGGTCTCTTCCCACCTGATTGTTTCTGTGATTCTATATTCCCCTCTCCATCTAATAAGGAGTGGAGGTTGTTCTTGACCCTTCTTTTGCCATTAATATGCTTAAAGAAACATGTTTTATTCTCCTTAACATCAGTGGCCAGTCTAAGTTCTAAATGAGCTTTTACTTCTGCAAGTTTCTTCCTACAAGACCTAGCAACATCCTTGAACTCTTCCTGGGATACCTCCTCTTTTTTCCAAAGGTGATACATCCTCTTCCTCCCTTTTGCTGTCGCTCTTGCCTCTTTCTAAACTCCTCTGGATAGCAATATGCTGTTTATGTGCCTTTTCAATGTCTAATTCTTTCCAGGTGAAAAGAAAAGTGAAAGAAATTGGAGGTCTCTTAAAGGTAGCTGAGAAGGAAGGGAGTCAGTTGGAAGCCATGTGAGAAAAAAAAGAATCATAGAATCAACCAGGTTGGAAGAGACCTCCAAGATCATCCAGTCCAACCTAGCACCCAGCCCAGAGCCTGTAGGGACTTGGAGAAAGTAGGATCAAAAGATGGAAAGAAGTTTCTTGTTTGGTAATTATGGTGTAGATGTACCCAAGCTAGTGAGGGCATGGCACAGTGATGTATTCTCCTTTAGGGAGTTCAGTTTCCTGAGCTGACAACTGAAGCTTTTTCATGCACCCTAATACAAATGCCCAGCTTAAATGTACAATCTCCCTGCTCTGCTTATTGCATGTAGTCAGCTACACTGTTTGCTGGAGAAGTCATTCCAGGCAGAAACACCTCTACCCCTTCAGATGATTCGAAGACAAACCAGCCAGCTTGTTCTCAAATGATCAGGTTACCTGCCTGGTGAATGTGGGGCAGGCTGTGGATGGAGTCTACCTGGACTTCAGCAAAGCCTTTGACACTATCTGCCACAACAAGCTCCTGGCCAAGCTGGCAGCTCCTGGCTTGGACACATTCACTCTGGGCTGGGTCAGGAACTGGCTGGATGGCCAAGTTCACAGAGTGGTGGTGAATGGTGCCACATCCAGTTGGCAGCTGGCACTAGTGGTGTTCCCCAGGGATCAGTGCTGGGCCCAGTCCTGTTCAATATCTTTATTGATGATCTGGACGAGGGGATTGAGTCCAGCAGCAGTAAGTTTGCAGATGACACCAAGCTAGGAGCAG
>WAAF01020430.1:504639-517659 GCA_013400475.1 Tricholaema leucomelas
CTCTCACCACTCTCATGCTCAACAGCTTCCTCCTCACCTCCAGCCTGACTCTCCCCACCTCCAGCTTTACTCCATTCCTCCCAGTCCTGTCACTCCCTGAGAGCCTAAAAAGTCCTTCCCCAGCTTTTTTGTAGCCCCCTTCAGATCCTGGAAGGCCACAAGAAGGTCACCTGGGAGCCTCCTCTGCTCCAGCCTGCACAGCCCCAACTCTTTCAGTCTGTGCTCACAGCAGAGCTGCTGCAGCCCTCTGAGCATCCTCCTGGCCCTGCTCTGGACACGCTCTAGCATCTCCACATCCTTCTTGGAATAGAGGCTCCAGAACTGGATGCAGTACTCCAGGTGGGGTCTCACCATAATAGCAGAATCTAGTTAGTTTACACCAAGATTTCAGTGCAGAAGAAAGGAAGGGCAGAAGCCACTCACCAGCTCAGATGTGACTATGCTCATTTGTTAACGTGCCTCCTTCAGTGGAATTAATGAAACCTCTCATTATAGATCAATATGCCCTTTGACTAGAGAATATTGTGGGTACCTATTGTATATGCTTAATTAGATTGAAATTGCTTTCACATTTCCTTTATATTCCAAAAAATCTGATCTCAGCAGTTTAAAAAAGGGAACTGCAAAAGTCATCCCTTCCACTGCACTGCTAAAGCCAGCAGGAGAAGGGAAAAAGGGAAAAATCCTCGGCCAGATGCCCAGCTCTGGGCTTCTGCTTAGTGGCAGTTTTGGCAGAGCTACACTAAGTAGTACTCACTACAGTGAGTACATAAAGAAAACAAATGGTAATTCTCATACTATCATCAGAGGAGACTGATGGTGCCCATTAAAGGCAATAGGTTTGGACTGGAACTACATGGAACTATTTTGAGATGTATTTCCCTTCCTTTCCTGCTTTCTGTCCAAACCTCCACTTTCCTGACAGAACTGTTACAAATCCATGTGCATCCCTCTCCTTCCTCAGCTATGTCCCCCAAAAAATCGTTCTCAGATGCTCCTTTACAAGATTTTTTTCTTGATGCCAAGTAATTGCACCTTGAATTTTCTATCACAACCCATTCCTGCAACTACTTTGCTCAGCACCACAGCCCTTCTCCTACCGAGATACCGGTACCAATTAATTAGCTGCCTCGTTACCTGATGCTTTCTGCTCAGGCCATGGTGTTTCTGGGTTTGTTCCCTGGTTTCCCTTCGGCTGTCCCAAGCTCTGAGTTTTCCACACTAAGGTTGCTCCCTTTGATACTTGCCTGGACCCTCCTCCAACAGCTGAGCCCCACAGAGTGGTCCTGGGTACTTCGTCACTGCTCCAAGCTCTGGAGCTCTGCCCTGCATCCAGAGCTGAGCCCTCTGCCTGCACCCTTCCACCCGGCGGTACACACAGGCCTTTCCCTGGCACGTTTGTGAACTCTCAGAGTACCTCTGAAGCAACTTTCACCCTTAATTCTTCAAGGCCCCCATCTCTGCATCCATCCCTGGAGCTGACATCAGGCTGGACTTGCTGCTCTGTTGTGCTAACGTCGGTGTCCCTCAGCCTCCTTAGGATGCATTGTTTATCAGCTTTCCTCCTTCCAAATTCTTTGTTTGTACAGAGGCAGTTTTTTGTGCCAATTCCCCCCCCCCCTCCCCCCTTCTTTGCCTGGAGTTATTGGCAGAGCTAATTAACCACAGAATATAAAAGCCTCGTTCTTCGGGGCCAAGTGGTTGGGTCACAGAGCAGCGTGAGTGCTGCCTTGTGGCGTGGGGGTTGAAGGGTCGGATGGGTTGCCTGAGGATGGGCGAATTACCTTGACAAAGAGGCACCTAGTTATTTCCAACAGCGAAAGCAAGCCCTGTTCTTGAGGGGCTGAGCACTGCGTCCTTCCTCACTCTGCTCAGCTCCTCAGCTGCGCAGATGGCACGGGCTGTGCTGGCAGCCACCTCTTGAGTGCATGGATCTTGGCCGCTCTGGGGGAAGCTGATGGGTGAGGGGGGACCTGCAAGCTCTTGTGTGCCTCTGTGGGCAAGACAGGAGGGGATGGTTGGACTTGGTCTTGGAAGTGTTTTCCAACCAAAGCGATCCTATGACTGCGTGCTGCCGCCGGGTTTGGATGGGTGTATCAGCTCAGAGGGCTTCTCCCTGGGCTCAGTTGCTCAACCCCACCTGGGAATCATGTCTGAGAGTGTCGAATTAGTGAGAGTAGCAGCACTTGGGGCAGGTGTGCTTGAGAAGGAGAGGGTCATTGCCCCCACCCTCAGCACACCCAGAGCCTTAGCCTGCCTTGGCCTCTGGCTGGGAGCGAGAACAGACCAAGATTTTCCACAGCCATAAATGCTTGGGGAACTTTAATAATTTTTTTTTTCCCCTGGACAAATGTCTGATCATGACAGGAACCACGGCTAGGTCGGGTATAAAATGCCCCTGCTGTTTGTCCGGCTCAGATGATCTGTCTGTGAGCGCCATGAGGCAGGGGTAGCCCCCCCCTCACCTCCCCAGCCGGGAGACCTGCAGCAGCGTGGCCGCGGTTGGCCGTGCCCGGGTCTCTGCCGTGAGTTCCACCCCACCCGCGCCGCCGCGGGGTGGTCTTGGACTGCCTGCAGAGGGGAGGTGACAGGGAAGGGACAGGGCATCCCTCCCGCAGCCGGCCGGCACAGCAGGGTGCGTGTCCCTGTCCTCCTCGTGTGGGTGCCTGTGTGGCTGAGGGGTTGCAGAACCGAGCGTAGGGTGGGGACAGCGTACCCTACCCACCCGTGGACTGCCTAGGCAAAGGGAGAGAGCGCCCTGGGCTGCTCGCCCCCTCGCTTTGCCCTTCCAACCCCGATTTTTGCCCCCCCTCCCTCCCCGTAGACATCGGAGGGCACTCAGGATGAGGAAGGGCAGGATCTGGGGTCTGCTTTCCTCTGGGGGTGGGGGGAAGGGAGAAGAGAATAGCGAAGAAGCAACAGCCTCCAGCTTTTCCTTTCGTCTAATCTTGCTTCACTCCCCCTTGCTCCTTCTCCCTCCCTCTCCCCTTTCCTCTCCCCTTTCCCCTCCCTCCCTCTTTCTAATTCCTGCCGCTAGCTCGGAGCCTCATTCAGCAGCTGCTGCCCGTGGAGTGTAATAGGCTGAAGATGCTGCCGTGTCTGCTCAGCGTTTAGTTGTGAATGGGACTTGCCTCCTCTCCCTCCTGCGGAGGTGGCCAAGGGAAGCTGCCAGCCCCGCCGGACCCGCAGGTAAGCGGTGGCCGCAACAGCACGCCGCAGGGAGCCAGGGTATGCCGGCGCCGGAGTTGCCTGGGCTGAGCCGGGCGGCGGGGTGCAGGACGCGCTGCTGCCGGGCGAGGAGGCGGCTCGGCGGGGCGGAAAGGGAATGAGCCGGAGGACGCTTGCGGTGCGCCTGAAACTTGCAGGCAGCAGTGGGGCTGAGGCTCTGGCGTGTGGCGGGGGCCGAGCAGTTGTGCGGCGGGCAAGGCTCTGGGAGCGGGGCCAGGGTCGAGCAGCGCCGGGAGCGGGGCTGCCGGCGAGCGGGGCCGGGCGAGGTGCGCTGCTCTGCCGCAGCTCCGTGCGGAGGCGGCCGGCGGGCTCCCGGTGGGGCGAGACAGTCTCGCCACAGGGGGAAAGGAAACGCTGTCGCAAACGGCATTTTTAAAAGGTAATTTATTTCCCCCCCCTCCCCCCCCATCTCCAGTTCTTCCTCGGAGGGTGGAGGCGGGGAGCGGGGGGGGAGGGAGAGCGGGCGAGCATTTGTCCGTTTTAAAATGTTCCTCCGGAGAAGCAGATATTGAAAGCCCCGAACTGAAAATCTGTTACTTGCACTGTAGCTCCCAGGCGTGAAATGGATACGCAGAAATTAGGAGTGCATGAAATGAAGGATATGTTTCCAGAATGAATAAAAAAGGGGGGAAAGCAGGGGGGAAGACTTCGATTTATATATTTCTTTTTATATCCCTCCCCTTTTTTTTTTTTGTATATAATACGTTTTGCTTACTGGTTTTCAAACACAATTACTGTTCACAAGGTACCAAAATGGTATCTGTCTGTATTATGGGCTAGTCCAAAAAGCATTAGGCTGTTGGGTGATACATGCATAAGCACGTCCCTAAGAGAGGTAAAATAGATCAGGCTGTGGGTCTCCATAAATACCATTAACTTTTAGAATAAAAGTGCTTCCTGTGCAGCCCTTCGGGAACGCATAGAGCAGTCTGACATCATGATATGAATGCCTTTACCTCCTAGAGAAGTCCCCCTTCAATGTCTACTCTTTTAAATATTTATCTGGTGAGGAGAGGACCAGTATGTGCCAGGAGAATCTTTGTACCGTTGCTACAAAGGACAGTGTGACTGTGTAAGACAGAATTTACCTACCGAGCTGTCTGTGACAAAGGAACCTCTTTAGCAAATGAGGTCACTAATTCAGAAATTGGCCCTTCATAAGGAGAATGCTCGTTTCTTTTACCAGCCCTTGGAACGTGTAAGACTCCCTGGGAAACACTTTCTTCCTGTTGATTTGCGATGGTGATACAATCAGAATTTTACAGACTCTGTGCTCCTCTGTTAAGAAATTAAGTGGCTTTAGCTGTTTAAGAGTGGAGCTGTTGACTGAGGAAAGCACGAACAGATTCAGGAGCAGGGAAGCGTGCATGCACTTAGTCGTTGCTGAATGTCCGTCTCTTCTCCCTCCTCTTTTGCCCTTACGCTTGCTTTACTGTTTCCAAAGTACTTTGCTCTTTTCCCCTATGCTGGCTAGCACAATACCAATAACTGCATTTGTTTTCAGTGTAGACCTTCTGCAATTCTTAGCCTGACATCTGCCTCAGCCAGGTCTGTCCAGCGAGGTTTAGAACACAGATCGATGATTGTACTCAGTCCTTTGGATGATTTTGTGTGGCGAGAATCACAGGAGTACATGGAAGTGGAATTGCAGATGCCTGCTTATGAGGAGCATTTTCATAGCAGAGCATGTTGCTGGGGAGATGGGCAGGAAGAAGAGTAGGGAGATGAAGAGCAGAAAGTCTGGTTTGAGCACACAAAACATTTCTTAGCCTACTGTGCTCTAGAAAAGGAAAGTTTCTGCATGTCCTTTGAAAGCAGTTCTCCTTCCTCTTGTAGGAGAGCAGCTAAACAAAGTTAGAGAACCAAGAACGAGACCTTCAGTTAAAGAGTGGGAAATTCTTTAGGCAAATTACCAAAGGGAGATCTTTCTCCTGCAGGCAGGCTCTTGTTCTTAGGCCCTGGAATAGGATTCTTTTGTTGGCTTTTTGAACCTCAGCCTTGTGCTAGACCTTCAGGGGACGAGCATGGGCAGAGAATGCTGTTTATAGACTTCTCTGCTTCAGCTTTAACTTTGCTGAATTTTTAAGTGTTGGCTGTCCAAAAAGAAAATATATATAAAACCACTGAGCACTGGATCGCTTCATTACCAGAAATGCTGCTACAACAGATTATGTCAAGAGATGAGATAAGTCATTGCAATTTACCATCAGCAGTTTCAGAGGGAAATGTGTGTGGAAAGGGTTGATGGAGAGACAGGACAGCCAAATTCATTTTTATTTCACATGCCAACATGGGCAAACTGTGAAGGTTAGAATGATTCCTATGATTTATCTGATGAAACACTTTAAATGTGGTTTTGGCTTCTATTAATATGCTGTTCTGACAACATTTGACATACTTAAATTTAGTGTAAGGAACATATGTGAAGTTCAGACTTCAGTAGACTGAGGCTGACATTGTTGTTTTCTGCAACCAAGCAAAGCGTAACTCGAGAAACGAATCTTTGATTGCTGAAATCTCCACAATGGAAGTTATTTCTGGCTCAGATGTTAGAGAGATTTTTAAGTCATTTCAAACTTTCCAATCTTTCTCTTCTTTTTTTTGTTGTTTTTTCCTTTTAATGAACACCCTCACCCAACTTGGAATCCATTTTGTGAGCTGGATGCTTAGCAAAAGATCTTCAGCCTTGTGAGAAAGAGAGGTCACATCTGGAATCGATTGTTTGGAAACAGTTTAGCAACATAGTTTCTAGACTTTCCCCCCCCCCTCCTTTTTATTTTGGTTGTGTGTCTGAGTTTTTCCTGCTAGCACATTAAGCTAAAAATCCCTGTGGAATTTCCTATGCTATACCATATCTTTTGTTTTTAATAGTACTTTAATTTTCATTGCCCCTAATTGGGACCATCCTAAAGCTTAAGGAAGTAGATGAAAAAATTATATGTAAGTGTAGCATTAACCTCCCCCCCCCCTTTTTTGTTTGGTGTTCGTTTTAATGGTCTTTCAGTTTTCATTGTCTCTTTGTTGGGGCCAACCTAAAGCTCAGGGAACTACATGGAAAGCTGGCTATGGATTTAAGTGTAGCTTGGATTTTGCCCGTGTGAATCAGTAGGACTTTACACTTAAGTGTTGTCAGTTCACGTCACGTTTGTGTATGATTTTATGCATGTTATGTGTATTTATGTGTCTCTGCCTCTGGTTTGTGCCAGTTCGGGAGCACTCTAGCCATTTATTTCCAAAACTTGGATACTATTGGAGGAGCAAATGCGGTCTGGGTTTTGATGCTGAAGGCTAAGACGTTCTCAGGCTGTGGAATGATTGATTCATTTCCGTGCGAGCCTGCGTATGCCAAATTATTAAACCCATTCATTTTCCGTCCCTGTGCAAGCGAGGGCTTTGCAGTCATTTCGGCATCACCGAAGGGCAGCAGATTTGCAGGCGGGACTCCCAGGGGAGAGATTGCGCTCGGGGAGCCGGGATTTTCTGGGCAGCTTTCTTCTTCGCTCTGCCGCTCCGCCTTGCTCAACAGGTCGGTGGAAGGCGGGCACGGGAGGCGCGGGGCATTGCGCGGAGCGGTGCGGAGCTGCGCGGTGCGGGGGTGGCGGGGGGCGGGCGGGCGCTAGGGGGCGCTGCTGCTCCGCGCTGGCGCCGCCGCCTCCTTTCCGGGCGGCGATGAAAAGCCGTTTTGTTACCGCCGGCATCGCTCGGCCCTCCCCGGGGAGCCGGGATTCAATCTCGCCGCGGTTCGGGCTAATGCTCAGGCAGTTTGTCAGGATTAACGTCGTCTCCAGCCAGCGGATCGCGTTACCTTCAGTGTCCCCTTCCCACCTTGGCGCTCGCGGCGCAGTTTGGGAATCCTCTAACTTCGGATGGTTTGGAGAGTGCCGCAGCTGCGGTCCGGGTGTCAGGTATCCGGCCCCGTCCTCTCCCTGGCAGCCGTTCGGTAGCTCTCTCCCGTCGTTCTTCCAGGCGCTGTCAGGTCCCGCTATGCCAAGAGAAGGCTTTTAGGAAGAGGCACAAAGTCATAGAATCACTGAAGTAGGAAAAGCCCTCTAAGATCAAGCCCAGCTTTCTATGCAGCACTGCCATGGACACCAGACCATAGAATCATGGAATCAAGCAGGTTGGAAGAGACCTCCAAGCTCATCCAGCCCAACCTAGCACCCAGCCCTAGCCGAGCAACCAGACCCTGGCACCGAGTGCCTCGTCCAGGCTTTGCTTCAACACCTCCACGGGCGGCGACCATAGAACGGCTTAGGTTAGAAGGGACCTCCAAAGGTCATCTAGTCCAACCCTCATGTAGTCAGCAGGGGGATTCTCCACTAGAGCAGGTTGCTCACAGCTTTGCTGAGAATGACTGAATACTTCCAGGGATGGGGCCACAACTGCCTCCCTGGGCAGCCTGTTCTGGTGTTCTGCCACCCTCATGGTGTGGAACTTGTCAAAATCCAATTCAAATCTGCTCTTCTCTGATTTCAAACCGCTGCCCCTCATCCCATCACTCCACGCCTTTGTGAACAGTCCCCCTGCAGTCCCCTTCAGGTACTAGAAGACCACTATTAGGTCTCCCCACAGCTTTCTTTTCTCCAGGCTGAACAGCCGCAGCTCTCTCAGTCTGTCCTTGTGGCAGAGGTGCTCCAGCCCCCTGATTATTTTTGTGGCTCTCCTCTGGACCTGCTCCAGCAGATCCATGTTCTTCCCGTGCTGAGGGCTCCAGATCTGGTTGCAGTGTTCCAGGTGAGGTCTTAGTAGAGCAGATCAGAGTAGCAGAAAGGGTGGTGACTCCACCATCTCCCTGGGCAACCTCACTGGTGCTGAGTACGGGGGCACAACCACTTCCTTACTCCTGGTGGCCATGACGTACAGGCTTGAGTGATCTTATCAAGACATCTTTGATAGAAGAAAAGGAAAAACAAGAGACATATTAGGCTAAAATGGTCTAATTTTACTCATACACATCTAGGTCAGTGGAGTTTACAGCTGGAGAACTGAAGAAGAATACATTGGTCCAAATAGTTCCCATCTATCCTATAGCACTTTGGGATAGAAAAGACCTTGTTATAACCCATCAGTGCAAATACTCATCAAAAAGGACATCCATGGCAGTATAGATCCCATGGCAGTATAGATCTTAAATGTTTCCAGGCTTGGAAGGAGTCTCATTTCCACCTGCCTTGTTCTGATGTTCTTCCCTAGCCATCGCTTAAGGCAGGATGCTGGGCTGCACGAATCTTTGAGTTGATCCATAGACCAATCATATTCCTGGCTATAAGACATATAGGATATAAATGCCAGAGTGCAGAACTTCCTCCTATTGTATTGGGTCCACCTGGGCAGATATGCAGCCAGGTAAATTTGTGTGTGTCTAATAGAAGTTGTTGCCTGCAACTTCTGTGCCGAATATGGGCGAGAAGGTGCCACAAGAGTTGTACAGCTGCCTGTCAATCACACCAGGTTTGGGACATTAAGAATTGTGTTTACAGCTCTTGGTGAGTAACTACTGCACTAAAAAGCAGCACTGCCTTGCTGGGGAGCACTGTGTGGTGGATAAAGAGTGCTCCAATATCTGTTAACAGCCCATCCTCAGTGCTTCAAGGCAGGCAAGATCCCTTAAAGCTTAAGCTGCTAGATGCACTCAAGGTGGGTGGAAAAGTCAGAGCTGCCAGTCCTCTTTAAGACCCTCCAGAGAACATTATGCATGCATGGGGCCTTAGCAGTACCTTGCATGCCAGCAGGAATTCAGGGACAAAATATCTGAGCAGCCAGCCCTGCTGCTGAGCAGAGCCCTTGAGGAAGGTGACATTATGGTTAATTTTGCCTGACAAAAGCAGAAGGCCTTCTCCCATAACTGCTTGGGTGGTGTGGTAGCTTTCAGGCATCCCGTTCCCACTGATCTCTGCTGGCTCCATGAGCCATAATTTAGCACTTTAATTTTAAAGTGCTGGTTTAAGCAGATTCTGAGGGGGTTTTGTGGCGGTGTTTGTTTTTTTTTCCTCCAAAGTTTGGCAATGAGCAAGAGCCCAATTCCCTTCTGAATCAGCAAGAGTTCATCAGAATTCTTAATTGCCACGCAATGGCAGGCAGAGCTGGAGCAGGAGGAATCAATGTAAATGGATTAAAAGGAAAGGCCCCAATAGCTGAATTTAAAAGAGCAGCCAGGATTTTCCAGAGTGACTGGGGAGCAGTCCAGCAGGAGGCTTCCAAAGATAGCTCAGTATCATAACAAGCATTTAATGGTTCATAGAATCAACCAGGTTGGAAGAGACCTCCAAGCTCAGCCAGTCCAACCTAGCACCCAGCCCTATCCAATCAACCAGACCATGGCACTAAGTGCCCCAGCCAGGCTTTGCTTCAACACCTCCAGGGACTGTGACTCCAGCACCTCCCTGGGCAGCCCATTCCAATGCCAATCACTCTCTCTGGGAAAAAACTTCCTCCTAACATCACAGGGAGTCTATGCTAGTTTGGTAAGATAAAACATTCCTTGAGGTCAACCCTGTTGAACTGCTTCTGCACTGATTGTCAGTCCCCTTTATTTTCTGGTGTGTGATCAGCAGATATTCCATGTGAAAGTAGTACATTTAAGGTTAAACTGGTGCCGTAGGAGCTCGGCTTCGACATAATTTCTATCCCAGTGAGGCTGCTGAGATATATTTTTAAATAAAATAAAACTTCAGAAACATATTAATTGGTCTCAGTGGTTAAGTTAAATAGTTAAACACATGCATGCAGATCATTCTGTGGAGGAGAAGTCATTAGTTCAGCAGAAGCTAGGAATGATGGCTCTATTTGAAGCAGGAGACTCAACCCTCTTCCATTCATGCTAAGTGTTTTATTAATACATGTATGTGTTGGCATTAAGTCATAAATTAATATGGCCTGTCCCTTCTTGATTTAGAGTAATTAGCTCAGAGATCTTTAGCCAGGGTATGGGTGATACTGTTAGGTAATGGAAGTGGTGTAAGACTGTGAACTGTCTACTAAGATGTAGTGCAGGTCATTCTCCAACACAGGAAGGACATGGAACTGCTGGAGCCAGTCCAGAGGAGAGCCACGAAGATGATCAGAGGGCTGCAGAAGCTCTGCTGTGAGGACAGGCTGAGAGAGTTGGGGCTCTGCAGCCTGGAGAAGAGAAGGCTTTCAGGAGACCTTAGAGTGGCTTTGCAGTATCTGAAGGGAGCCTACAGGAAGGCTGGGGAGGGACTATTGACAAGGTCTGGTAATGTCAGGACGAGGGGGAATGGGTTTAAACTGGAAGAGAAGAGATTTAGACTGGATGTTAGGAGGAAGTTCTTTACAGTGAGGGTGGTAAGACACTGGCACAGGTTGCCCAGGGAGGTTGTGGCTGCTTCCTCCCTGGAGGTGTTTAAGGCCAGGCTGGATGAGGCCTTGAGCAACCTGCTCTAGTGGGAGGTGTCCCTGCCTATGGCAGGGGGTTGGAGCTGGATGGTGCTTGAGGTCCCTTCCAACCTAAACCATTCTATGATTCTATGATTTTAATTTTCTCAGTACTTAAGGTTTCAAAATCCCACTAATTAAAAGAAGAAAAAAACAAGTTTCAGTTAAGTTTTAGTTTGTTTAAGCAAAGCCTGACTGGGGCACTTAGTGCCATGGTCTGGTTGATTGGCTAGGGCTGGGTGCCAGGTTGGGCTGGATGAGCTTGGAGCTCTCTTCCAACCAGGGTGATTCTATGATTCTATACATATATGTATCCTGTGACATAGACATTGTAAGGCAAACAAAATAAATTGGGTTTGTGCAAAGCTGGCTGACTTTTGAACCAGAACTAAAACTATTTTCTTTGCAGAGCAGAATACCTGTAACTATACCAGCCCCCAGACAACTATTCTTATTCAGAGTTATAGAACATCAGTTCTGGGCTCCTCAGTTCAAGAGAGATGTTGAGGTGCTGGAAGGTGTCCAGAGAAGGGCAGCAAGGCTGGGGAGGGGTCTGGAGCACAGCCCTGTGGGTAGAGGCTGAGGGAGCTGGGGGTGTGCAGCCTGCAGAAGAGGAGGCTCAGGGCAGAGCTCATTGCTGTCTGCAGCTACCTGAAGGGAGGCTGTAGCCAGGTGGGGTTGGGCTCTTCTGCCAGGCAAGCAGCAACAGAATAAGGAGACACAGTCTCAAGTTGTGCCAGAAGAGGTCTAGGCTGGATGTTAGGAGGAAGTTGTTGGCAGAGAGAGTGATTGGCATTGGAATGGGCTGCCCAGGGAGGTGGTGGAGTCAGCATCCCTGGTGGTGTTGAAGCCAAGCCTGTCTGGGGCACTTAGTGCCATGGTCTGGTTGATTGGCCAGGGCTGGGTGCTAGGTTGGCCTGGATGATGTTGGAGGTCTCTTCTAGCCTGATTGATTCTATGGTCATGTGCCTGTCTGCACATTCTTCATGCTCTATGCACATTGATAAGCATTTTTATTGATAGAGTTAACTTTTGTCTGCTGGTGGTGAGTTTTAATTGAAACAAAAACTAAATACAACTTGGCATTAGCAAAGTTTGTGCCTAATTTTTGGAAGTAATAGTTTTAGCTGAGAGAAATGCTGGGGCAAATGCAAGGCTTTGGGTAGTATTTACAAAGTGAGAAGATGCTCTTGTTAGCCCTGGTAGACACACTTGAAGTTTTAGGGTGAAATGTTCTTCTCAGAGCAGTGCTGCTGACAGGCAGCCCTCCCTTTCAGCAGACTTGGCCACCTATTGATGCAGGGAGGGATTCCTAAGCATAGAATCATAGAATTGTGAGGGCTGGAAAGGGACTTCAGGGTCATCTGGCTTTCCTTTCCATCAGACCTGCTCAGTGCAAGCCTCATCTTTCTCCATTTTCCACTGCTGCAGTCTGGGAATGTGCAGGCAGCCCTCACTAAAAAGTGAAACGAAGTCATTTCCATGCCAAGCACTAACCCCAACCCTCTCCCATGTAGTAGCCTCTCAGAGGTTCTCTGTAGTTGTTTCCTACTTTCAAGGGTGTATTTATTACTCTGACTCTCCTTAGCTTCTCCAAGCGTCTTCCTGGGTAGAGGCTGACTTCAGGAAGAAGCAGATACATACTCCATTGCTGCCTACTTTGTATTCCACAGCAGGCTGTAAGACCTGTCCCAAATGGCTCAAGGCACTGGTCTCAAATATCCTAAGCACACCTGGCAAAATGAGCCAGTAAGATCCCTTCCAAATCCAGTTATTCCAGTGGAGTCTCTCCTGGCCTTCTGCAAATAAGCTGCCCCTTACAACCTGAGTTTTAGAGTTAAAGTGAGTTGCACCATGTTACAGCTGAAGCACTTCTCAGTTTGATGATGTTGCTGGGCATCGTTTTCAAGCTTTAATCAGGCTTCACTCTTCATGGTAGATGACAGCACCTGGAAATTTTGAGTCAAGAGTACCAGAAAGAGAGAATTGAAGAACAGTATTGATAAACAAGACCCCCTAGGTCCCCAGAGTTACACAGGCTTGCACATTTAGAATCCTAGAAACAGTCAAGGTTGAAAGGGACCCCAAGGATCATCCAGTTCCAATCCCCTTGCCATAGGCAGGGATACCTCACACTAGATCAGGTTGCTCAGAGCCCTATCCATCCTGGCCTTAAACACCTCCAGGGATGGAGCATCTCTTCACAGTATCACAGTCTCACAGTATCACAGTCTCACAGTATCACCAAGGTTGGAAGAGACCTCACAGATCATCAAGTCCAACCCTTTACCACAGAGCTCAAGGCTAGACCATGGCACCAAGTGCCACGTCCAACCCTGCCTTGAACAGCTCCAGGGACGGCGACTCCACCACCTCCCTGGGCAGCCCATTCCAGTG
>WAAF01020432.1:0-63184 GCA_013400475.1 Tricholaema leucomelas
TTTGTTTGTTTGTTTGCTTGGTTTGGTTTTGGTTGGTTTGGGTTTTTCTGTTCGGGGATTTTTGTTTGCTTGTTTGGTTGGGTTTTGGTTGGTTGGTTTGGGGTTTTTGTTTGGGTTTTTTTTTTCTTGCGCGTGGGTTTGGTTTGGGTTTTTTTGGGGGGGGGGTTGGGGGTTGTTTTAGGGGGGGGGTTGGTTCTTTTTTTTTGATTATTATGTTTTTTTTACCCCAAAATCCTTTCTTTTATTCTTTTTTATCCCATTCTCATATCACAGTCTCACAGTATCATCAGGGTTGGAAGAGACCTCACAGATCATCAAGTCCAAGCTGTTACCACAGAGCTCAAGGCTAGACCATGGCACCAAGTGCCACGTCCAATCCTGCCTTGAACAGCTCCAGGGACGGCGACTCCACCACCTCCCTGGGCAGCCCATAAATTTATCCAATGCTATATAACAGCTGGGGAATCCCATACAAAGGTTGCCCTATAAGAAATTTTTTTTTAAAAGGAAAGAAATATAAAAGGAAAAAGGGGAAAAAACGGAAAAAGAAAAAAGAAAATGATAAAGAAAAAAATAAAAGGAAAAAGAAAAATAAAAAGAATTGAAAAAAGAAAAAAAAAAGGAAAAGAAAAAAAAAAAGGAAAAAAAAAAAGAATAAAGAAAAAATTAAAAAGGAAAAAGAAAAATAAAGAAAATTAAAAGGACAAAGAAAAAAGGAACAGGGAAAAAAATGAAAAAGAAAAAAATTATAAAGAAAAAACTTAAAAAGGAAAAAGAAAGAAAATAAAGAAAATTGAAAGGAAAAAGAAAAAAAAGGGAAAGAAAAAAAAAAGGAAAATAAAAAGAAAGAAGGGAAAAAAAGGAAAAAGGAAAATAGGAAAAAGAAAAGAAAGGGAAAAGAAATCAGGAAAAAGAAAAACAGGGAAAAGAAAACAGGGAAAAGAAAACAGGAAAAAGAAAACGGAAAAGAAAACAGGGAGAAGAAAACAGGGAGAAGAAAACAGGGAGAAGAAAACAGGGAAAAGAAAACAGGGAAAAGAAAACAGGGAAAAGAAAACAGGGAAAAGAAAACAACAGGAAAAAGAAAACAGGGAAAAGAAAACAGGGAAAAGAAAACAGGGAAAAGAAAACAGGGAAAAGAAAACAGCAGGAAAAAGAAAACAGGGAAAAGAAAACAGGGAAAAGAAAACAGGGAAAAGAAAACAGGGAAAAGAAAACAACAGGAAAAAGAAAACAGGGAAAAGAAAACAGGGAAAAGAAAACAGGGAAAAGAAAACAGGGAAAAGAAAACAGCAGGAAAAAGAAAACAGGGAAAAGAAAACAGGGAAAAGAAAACAGGGAAAAGAAAACAGGGAAAAGAAAACAGGAGAAAGAAAACAGGGGAAACAGGGAAAAGAAAACAGGAAAAAGGAAACAGGAAAAAGAAAACAGGAAAAAGAAAACAGGAAAAAGAAAACAGGAAAAAGAAAACAGGAAAAAGGAAACAGGAAAAGGAGAAAGAAAAAAGAGAAAAGGAAAAAAAAAAGAAAAAAAGAAAAAAGGGAGAAGAAGGGAAAAAAGGAAAAAAGGAAAAAAAAAGGAAAAAAAGAAAAAATGAAAAAGAAAAATGAAAAAGAAAAATGAAAAAGAAAAATGAAAAAGAAAAATGAAAAAGAAAAATGAAAAAATGAAAAAGAAAAATGAAAAAGGATTTTTTTTTAAAATAAAAAGGAAAAATAAAGGAAAAAAATAAAAAGGAAAAAGACGAAAAAGAAAAAAGGGCTGGGAAAGAAAAAAATGAAAGAAAAAAGTGAAAAGAGGGAAAATAAAAAAGGGGGGAAAAGAAAAAAAAAAGAAGGGGGATAAAAAGGAAAATTTAAAAAAAAGGGGGGGAAAAGGGAGGGGAAAGAAAAATATTTTAAAAGGGGGAAAAAAAGTTTCCCAGCTTTTGCTATCATTATTATTCCTTTTAGTCTGGAGTTTGGGATCCTACTCACAGATCAGGAATGTGTTGTAGCCTAAGCTGCACAAACAGCACGGGAGGAAATTTGGCTCTTCCAACCTATCCTAAGTGATACCAAAAGTGAGTTTTGTTTTGGGGAGAAGAAAGCATCAGGAGAAGATGTGAGAGACACCTCCAAGCCGCCAGCGGAGCGTGTTTACAGACCTTGTCTTTAAAGCTCTGCTCCTCAGATGTTTAACCTTTTAGAATCTATTTGTAGAGAGAACTCGCAGGCAGATTAGTAGTTAGGAAAACATCACCAAACACAGTCGGAGCCAGATCAATAGATTCCTCCACCGCACATCTCCCCCCCCCAACACACCCCGGGTAAGGTTTGGCTTTTGCGATTATTGATGCCCCCACGCCAGACTGGGGCCGGGATGTGGGGAGGAAGGAGCAGGATCAGACCCACCCCCGTACCCCCCCCTTCCCGCCGAGGGTAAGGATTGGTACCTTTAAGCAGCGTCGTTGGAGTTTTCCCTTGCTCCAGCTCCGCTCTGCGATGGGTAGGAAGCACCAGCGTGGTCCAGAGCTTTGGCATGGAGATGATTCTCTGCTTAGGGCAAAGCTACTCAGCCAAATGCCCTTTCCACCCCTCCCCCCGAAAATCCAGCAACCAGCCCAGGGCCATGTCCTGCTTTCCATGGAGGGGCAGAGTGGATTTTCCTCTCAACCCCACCTGCCGTGTGTTTGAGTGACTCACGAAGCTCCCAAGCGCCGAGGCTGGAGAGGGCTATTTCTGTGCCTCCCCTGCAATCCCTGCTCCCTCCGGCTGCGCTGCCAGCGCACCTCAGCCATGCACAGCACCCCCGCCACCTCTATTCTTAGCACCTAATAGCCGAAATAATTACTTTTGTCTCCGCTCTCTTAGCTCCTCGGCTTTGGAAGCACGGCTCAGGGGGGCCTGGCTGCTCCCACTGCCTCTCCTGCGTCAGGGAGAGCGGTCAAGGAGGCCACCAGACTGGTTTCCATCACTGTGTTTGCATCACTTGTGCTGGCCTCGGGGATGCTGCAAGGCAGCAAGCAGAGTGCTGGGTGGGGGATGCTAAATACCTCAAAGCCAGCTTCACCACGGGGTGCAAGGTCTGCTTTGAAGCAGCCTCGTATGTTAATGTGCTGCCACCTCTTTGGAAAGGATCTCGGCTCTTCCAGCTGAGATTTGCTTAAATGCTTCGCAGGGTAAATTCCAGGTTTTCTCCAAAGGCAGGGCCAGGTTTGCACCTGCAGGCTTCCATCTCCGTGCCTGTGTTACTGTGTGGGCAAAGGTTTGCACGCAGGGTGCAAGAGTTCCATGCAGATGCCAGCACATCCCTGACAGCTCCTGGGTACAAACCCACACCCCTGGCTTTGCTGCGGTTTGATCTCAACACCAGCAAATTCCATCCAGCTTTCTCGATCCCCCCTCCTCCCACAAAGAGGATGATAACCCTCCCCCCACCCCAGTCTCCTTCCAGTACCTGAGGGGGCTAAAGCAGAGCTGGGCAGCGACCGTTTAGAAGGGCTTGTGGTGGTAGTACGAGGGGCAGCGATTTAAAAGTAGAGCGGAGTAGATTTGTACTGGAGATTAGGAAGAAGTTCTTCACAGTGAGGGTGGGGAGACACGGGAACAGGTCGTGGATGCCCCCTCCCTGGAGATGTTCAAGGTCAGGCTGGATGAGGCCGTGGGCAACCTGGGCTGGATGATCTCGAAGGTCCCTTTCCAACCCAACCCATTCCATGATTCTGTGATATTGAGGTCCAGGGGTTAAGGATCTACAGCTGCACAGACTTGCTATGTCTTGGGCAGGAATTTGTTTGGCATAGTCAAGGCCTTTGGATTATTTGATCTGTGCTTTTTTAGTTCAACAGGAACATGCCCTGATTTTAACAATCGCCACTTCCTGCAGCCAGAGGAAGGTGTGGCTGGTGGCATTTAAAGTGAAACCTAAGCCAAGGCTTCTCCAGCAGGAAGCTCGAACTGCGGGTTGGTACCACCAGGGTTTTTCACTGCTCATTAAAAAGCCCAAGGACCTGCCTCAGGGGGTGGCTGAAGTAGTTTGCTGACCCAGGGCACCCATGGCGATGTGCGATGCTGCTGTTAAGGTCGCCGTAGCATGACAGCAGGAACCAGCACAAGAGATGCCACAGCACCGAGGATGCAGCTCTCCTGCAGCTTGGTGGAGCAGCAGTGGCAAGCCCACACCTCCTCTGCTCTCTGATGAATTGCTCCCCGATCCTCTCATGATGCTGAGGGAAGCTCAACTGACAACAGACAGGGCAGTGCTGGTGGCTGGGGGCTCAATCCTTCAACCTGCCATGCGAGGAAAGGCTGAGAGCTGGGTTTGTTCAGCCTTGAGAAGGCTTAAGGGAGACCTTATTGCCATGGACCAGGACATAAAAGGGTGGCTGCCAGGAGGATGGGGACTCCCTTTTTACAAGGAGTCCCACAGAAAAGACAAGAGGTGATGGGGACAAGTTACTGCTGGGGAGATTCCCACTGGATCCCAGAACAAAATGTTTCCCTGTGAGAACAGTCAGAGATTGGAATCATCTCCCAAGGAAGCAGTGAAGTCCCCTACAATGGACAGTTTCAAGACTCTTCCTGACAGGTCCAGCTCATTTCAACTCCACCATCACCTAGAAGGACTGGACCAGGTTGAGATCACTTCCAACATGGCATTCAGGGATTGTCAACCCCTCCCACTCTCCTGAGGAACTTTCCCCCTGCCCCTGCCAATATCTAGCACGAACCATTCCTGACCTCATGACAGTGTCTGGCACTATCAAAACTTCTTTTTAGGTCCTCAACACTGTAAGCACCATGGCTCAGCTTCAGCCATCAGGTCACCCCTCACTTTGGAAGGACTCTCCCTCTCCCACTGGCATGGTGAGGTTGACCTCACCTGATCCAACCACAGCTGGGGATCGTTTCCACTTACCAGCCTTGTCTTCTAGCCTGGGACTTTGCTTCCTCACAGTCAGTTCTCACCAAAGCAGTTTTGCCTCCTGCTTTTAGACAATTTGGGGAGGAAAAAACCCATCCCCTAACCAGTAACAAAACAGGCACATGGACTCCACTCAACCCAGAAAAGCAGCCTACATTTTTACCACAGCCTCTAGTTCCTTCCTTCAGCTCACAGCAAAGGCCAAATCCTAACCAGCAATCTGAGAAGGTGACTTTTATTTTCTTGGGGCCTCATTATCCAGCTCCAAGCACTGAAGCTCTCCATAGTGCCATGTTTTCTTAGTTACACACTCCCAGACCACTCCTCTCAGGAGCCCAAGAGCCACCAGAAAGTAAATACTCAGCCAAAGGTGGAATTGTTCCACAGCTGCTGCTTTTCTAATCTAATGTAACCCACACAATAAATGCTACCCTGAAAGCAACCAGAAAAATATGTCATTTGCAACCAATCAAAGCTCCATTTTTACTTTCTTAATACGCCACAAGACTGCCAAAATCACCCTGAGCTGTCCCATTTCTGAGGCTCTTCTCTTGCTCCAGTGCTGGGCGCAGTCATGCTCAGAGCTTTGGAGGGTCTGCTGGCTCCAGCAAGGCGGCCCCTGGCTCACTGCACAGCGCACGGTGACGTGGGACATGGGAAACCCACTCTGCCCTTGCTTGTGAGAGCTGCTGAGCTGACTCAGGGGGTAACTGAAACTAGCAGAGACAGCAAACACCAACCTACTCCAGCGAGCATCACCGTGGGGGTGACTCATTCGAGTAGCCGCCGCGCTCTGCCTGCCGCAGCCTCCCTAACTGAAGTAGTTAACGTTGCAGCTTTGGCCACAAAGGCTGTGTGTGAGCCTTGGAGTCCCATGGGTTTGGTTGCATAAGAAACCTTGTCTGGTGGCATTTAGTTGATCAAGCACTACTTCTTCTGGTCACATGGAGGTCTGATTTCCCCTTGCATCAGCTACAGTAGGCCTTGTACTTTTTTTTCCCTACTGCTGTCTCACTGTTTGGCTCAGCAGGGTCACCCCCAGCACCCCACACCAAAAAGCTGGGCTGCTCTCCTAGGTGCCCAGCTTGTAAGATCTTCTGGGCTGCTCTGGCAGGTCCCCAACTCATAGGATCTTCTGGGCTGCTCTCCCAGGGCCCCAGCTCATAGGATCTTCTTCATTTTAGTTTTGCTGAGCTGCTCTCCCAGGGGCCCAGCTCCTAGGATCTTCTGGGCTGCTCTCCCAGGGGCTCAGCTCATAGGATCTTCTGGGCTGCTCTCCCAGGGGCCCAGCTCATAAGATCTTCTGGGCTGCTCTCCCAGGGGCCCAGCTCATAGGATCTTCTGGGCTGCTCTCCCAGGGGCTCAGCTCATAAGATCTTCTGGGCTGCTCTCCCAGGGGCCCAGCTCATAGGATCTTCTGGGCTGCTCTTCCAGGTGCCCAGCTCATAGCATCTGGGCTACTCTCCCAGATCCTCAGCTCATAGGATATTCTTCATTGTATTTTTGCTGAGCTTCTCTCTCAGGTGCCTTGCTCACAGGATCTTCTGGGCTACTCTCCCAGGTCCCCAGCTCATAGGATCTTCTTTTCCTGTAGGATCCCAAGAAGCCAGGAGCTTGCAATTCCTCTCATTTGTGCCTGAGTGTAACAGGTGTCATTTTCAGTGTAGTACAGACAAATCCCAAAATAGCTCAGGCTCTTCAGACGCTGCAAAGAGAAAAAAAAAAACAGTGGTTACTTCAGCTTTGGTTGTAGTGAAAAAACCCCAAAGCTCACAGCCAGCTCTGAAGGAGAGAATTAAAATGGCAGATGTAGCAGTGTAGTAGTGAGCTCTCTCTTGAGTCCGTGTTTCAGACAGGCTGCTGGCTCCCTCGCTCGCTCTTTTGTGCGTGCAGGCTGACACAGGAACTCCTCACACACTGCTGCCTCTCCATTAGCTTCTCTTTGATTCCAGGATGCTGCAGCTACCACAGATCCTCCTCCACGTTTTCCAGGTTCATAGATCCACAGAACGGTTTGGGTTGGAAGGGACCTTAAAGATCATCCAGTTCCAAACCCCCCTGCTATGGGCAGGGACATCTCCCACTACAGCAGGTTCACAGGATGTTAGGGGTTGGAAGGGACACAAGGAGATCATCAAGTCCAACCCCCCTGACAGAGCAGGACAATACTAACACAGATCACAGAGGAACACATCCAGACAGGCCTTGAAAGTCTCCATAGGAGGAGACCTCACAACCTCTCTAGGGAGCCTGTTCCAGTGCTCTGTGACCCTTACAGTAAAGAAGTGCAAAAGTTTCTCAAGGCCTCATCCAACCTGGCCTTGAATACCTCCAGGTAGGGTGCAGCCACAACCTCCCTCAACAACCAGATCCAGTGTCTCACCACCCTCACTCTAAAGAACTTCTTCTCCAGTCTCAATCTCTTCTCTTCCAGCTCAAAGCTGTTGCCCCTCATCCTAAAAAGTCCCTCCCCTGCTCTTCACTGAGGTAGTAGAAGGTTGCTCCAAGGCCTTCCCAGAGAATTCTCCATGCTGAACAATTCCAACTCTCACAGCCTGTCCCCACAGAGGAGGTGCTGCAGCCCTCTCTGAGCATCCTGGTTGAAGGCTACAGGGCAGCAGAGCACTAAATCCCCTGCCTGGTGCTGGAGCTGGCTGAGGGGGCAGAGCTCTCGTTCATCTGCACTTGCCTGCTGCTTCCTGTGGTGCTGAGATGCAGAGCTGGCTGTGGGCACTCTTCTGACAGGGATTATTGGATTCTGGCGACTCCAGGAACGCAGTTATTAGTTTCCCTGCCTACACGGAGCATTCTGAATCTGTGTGTGTGATAACACTTATTAATACTGTTCAGATCAAGAGGAGCCTGTAGCTTTCCAGCACTTTCAGTACTTTATCTCATCCCATGCATCTGCCCAGTGGTTGAACCACACTCAGATCAATGTCTTGTGGCCAGCACAGCAGGGGCTTGCAGCTCCACCAGTAGCCTCATGCTTTTCATGCCCAGCAGACCTGTGCTGCTTCACAGCAGCAGTTCCTTTTAAGCTGTCTTATGCCTCAGGGTACCTACCTGCTGGGGATTTGCAGGATGTAGGCCTCAAATCTTTAATTTCATTGATTCAGAGAATGGTTTGGATGGGAAGGAATCTTCAAGATCATCCAGGTCCAACCCTCTTGCCATGGGCAGAGACACCTCTCACTCAAGCCTCTTGCCACGGGCAGAGACACCTCTCACTAGCCCAGCTTGCTCAAGGCCTCATCCAACCTGGCCTTGAACACCTGCCAGGGAAGGGGCAACCTGCTCCAGTATCTCCCCACCTTCACTGTCAAGAAACTCTTCCTTCTCTCCAGACAATATTCACATTTCCTCCTAACATCCAGAAGTGAAGCTGTGGTTCCTGTCACCAAAACAGTTAATCCAAAAGCAGTAACTCTCTACTGGAACGTCTGTGTGTGTGTGTTTGTTTTTTAGAGCCAAGAAGATTTGCTCTGAGCTTTTTTTTTCTTCCCTGTTGTGTTCTTTTTTTTTTTCTTTTAAGAGCAGAAACCACCACAAAGTTGGCTGTGGTTTCGGCTGTGCTCGGTGGAGATCTGTGCTGCTGCCTACCCAGCCTAAAAGAGTTAACCCAGCCAGTATGACTCAGAAGCAGAGAAGGAGATGCGAGGAGGCGAGGAGGAAGAAGAGAAACAGAGGTTGAGGAACATAATAATTACCACACACACACACCAAAAAGGGGGGAAAAAAAAAAGGTGCAGAGTCCAGGAGCCACGTTCCCTTCGCTTTGCCTGGCCCTGGCACGGCTGGCACGGGCTCCCTGGAAAGCTGCAGTTCCGCTCTTATAACACAGGGAGCAGGCTGGAGAATTTAGAGCTGCGTCACAGAGCTCAGCGAGAGAGTGAGAGAGAGCAAGCTCCGTCGATAGGTTCTACCAGCAACAGCCCTGCTGCAGCAAGAGGGGAGAGAGGCAGCAAGAGAGGCAGAGAGAGCTCCGGCAAGAGAAGTAACACCAACACCAGGGGACTGGGCTCCTGCCCCCAGCCACTGTCCCTGAGAGATGGTATCGGGGCTCGCTTGGCGTAGGAGGTTTCACCCATTTGACGATGCTGGAGCCCCGGCGCGTTTAATCCCACGGGGAGGGAGAGTGGGCAGACAGCGCAAGGGTTAACGGCAAGGAAATTTCTGGAACCTTCTCTTCTGCGGCGCCAGCCGGCGAGCGGAGGGCTGAGGACTGCGCAGCTGGTGCACGGGCAGAGCTCTTCGGTCCGGTTCGGCTTTCCCACGTACGTACCCTTTGCTCAGGATGGGGCTGGAGCTGCAGCTACGGCTTTTACATGATCTGCAAGAGGGTGTCCCCTTTCCTCCCCGGGCTGTGCCTAAGTTGGGATCCCAGAGTGCCTCCGATAGGATTTTGGCTGGGGATGGTTGCTGTGTTCTGCGTCAGAGCTGTTTTCTCAATGGAGCGACGGCACAGGTTGTACTGATGTGGCTCTCGCTGGCACTGCCGTGCTGCAGAGGAGGGCAGCAGCCGTGGGGGAGAGATGACAACTTTGCAAAGACTGCTGTTTGCATGTTTTGGTTGGGCTTTTTATCCTGCCCCCCCCCCCAACACTCCCTTCCACCAGCACCACCCCCCCTGTCTCTCTCCTTCTCCAGAGGCTGGCATGCTGGCGAGGGTTTGGGTGGCAGGGTTAACGGGCACTCCGGAGCCGGGAGCTTTGTCACTGCGTAGTTGGGCAAGTGGCAAACGGTGACGCAGTGATCATTGCAGGGCACCTCGGCCAGTTTTTAAAAGCACTGGGGACAGGTAGATTGGTGCCTTCCAGAGGCTTCCAGCCTAGCTGAAAGGGGTTAAGGATGAGTCGAGACGGGAAGCTAGCATTTAGGGATTAAATGTCATCATTTTGGCGTTGGAAAGTTGTTTACCTTGCTCTCTCCGTGTCTCCATGTTGGCAGCGGTCCAGCTCACATGTGATAGTCTTCCCTGTACTGCTGCATCATTAACTAAGTGGCAGAGCTGGCTCCCCATTGGCCGGGGAGGGCTCTCAGCCCAGAGCTGCCCTCCCATTGGCCGAGGAAAGGATGGCAGGTGAAAAGCCCTCCCGGATTGGTCGAGGGCTGGGTGTCAAATCTCAACGTTGATTTCACTTGCTTCAAAGTGCCGGCAGCTCCCTGCCTGCTGCCGGTGGCTTCCCGCGGCTCCCAGTGCTTGCCGGAGCCCCTTGGGCAGGGACAGCAGGAGAGCAGGGAGCAGTCAACTCCTCGGTCTGGACCTGGCACCCGTTTGTGCCCTGTGTGGGTGCCCGAGAGGTTTGGTCTCGCCGCGTCGTGATGCCAGTGACGTGTCAGAGCCGCACACCGTGGGGAAGGGGAACGCAGTGGGGGTCTGGGGCTCTTCTCCTCGCTTTCTTCCTTCTGCCTTCTGAGATGCTGAAGCGGTGGCAGGACTGGAAACTGCTCGGGACAGGGACTGCACCTGGAAATGACATTGTGGGAATAATTAAGAGAAGTGAAAACCCACTCCTGGCCAAACTCAGCTTTTGTTAGCATCAAGTGTGAGTTTGCCACAGGCCTGGTAACATCAGAAGGAGCTGAAAACAGCTCCAGATGATGGGGCTGTAAAGGTTTGCAAAAGAAGGAACAGCATGAGAAAGCTGGGACTGAAGGACTGGATAAGGATGAATGGGAGAGTGAAGGCAGAGAGCAGCTCCAAAGAGAGAGGCTGAGGAAATGACAGGGAGAATATTTTTCTCTCTTGACCATTTACTGTGCTATTTTTTCCACCTCTCTTCTTAAAGCGCCCAAGCAGTGAAGATGGCAGCTCTGGCTGGGAAGTGCTGAGGACACAACCAACTTTGAGCTTGGTCCTTCTTGGCCGAGGAAGTCTCTCCCGATTATGCAGTGGAGTGGTAACTTTGCTTTCTTGTATGGCACAGGGAACATTACTCCATAGCCTTTCATCCCATCGAGGCTTAACCACGTTGAAGGGGATGGTAGCAGGAGCATTTAATCTGCATTACTCCCTCATTGACATCTCCAGCGTCAGGTCTGGTTGTTTAGCAACAACTGCCGGGTTCAGAACCGGCTCAAACACACTGCGTCCGCCGGCTCCGTTCCTCCGGCAGCAGCCTGCCCGCTGAACAGCAGCCTGAGAGAGAGGGGAAAGAGAGAGAAGGGTTGGGTTTCAGGCACACGCACCCAGTCCAACCGAGTTTTGGTGGTTTGGTTCCAAAGGCCGAACGCGCTGTGGTTCGAATCCCAACTCCGCCGCTTTGCGCAGTACCGCGGAGGGCAGGACGCCATTTCCAATGGCACTGCGGTGCTAGGAAAAGGGAGGGAAGAAGAAAACAGGCTGTAGGTGCCACTCCCCATTTACCCCCCGCCCCTGCCTGTTTCCCATCTCCACCTTTCTTGCCTCCCCTCCTCTCCTGCCAGATCCCGTGGGGAATTTCAGACTCTCATTGCAGTCGTCACAACCCCTCCTGACTCACTGAGCCTCACTGGCTGTAGCTGGCTCCCTTGGAGCATCCTTGCCTCCTGCAGCGCCAGTTCCGCAGAGCAGGGGAACAACAGGAATAGCAGCAGCATCGGTGGGCCCTGCAGCAAGATGGACAGGCATAAGCACACACACACAGAGGAACAGTGCAAGGCAGACCTGGAGGTAACACTGGGTAGCCTGAGTGAAGGACATGCTGCTGGGTTGCGTGCAAGAGGGGTGGGTTGAGGCTGGCTCTGAGTGCTGTCCGAACAGACAACCCTTTGCGTTTCTCCCCATGGCAGTTGCAGGGTGGCGAACCTCATAATGAGCAAAGATGGTGCTCCCTTAGTGGCATTTCTCAGCCCTTTGGATGGAGGAACCCCTAGCTCCTGAGTTCTAGCTCGGGCAGAGGTGTGCTCTCGGTGGCGTTCGGCATCGAGACGCGTTTGGGTTTGCTCCTTTTTTGCTGCCATCTCTTTTTGCCGCAGCGATGGCTTCACTGCGCCTAACCGCAGAGAGGGTTAAGGAGAGGGAGCTAAAAGAGGAATTATTTCAATATCCAACTTCGTCTGCAAATCTTGTTAATTGGGAATTGAGGTTACAGTCAGCAGGTGAATCTGTGGGACTGGCAAGAAACAAGGCTGAGAAGGGCACACGGCACAGGACGCGGCCATTTTGCGCATAGGGTTGGTCCGGTTCCTCTGTGTGAGCTGTGCGTGGCTAACTGGTCCGTACTGGTTTTCTGTCTATTGCTGCAAAAAGAACTTGGGAGAGCTGGGATTTCTCCCTCCCCCTGTCACTGGTGTGTGTGCCACTGTGAGCTGATGCATTTGGGGTGTTTGGGTTGCCTGCCTCGGGCAAAAGGGGGTCGGTTGCGTCTCTCAGCCTCAGTGCGGCATTATGACGCAGCGTTCGTTAGTGCCTTGGGTCTGAGGGCAGCACAGGAGCCATTTTCTTGGGAGTTGTGGCTGTTTGAGGATGGCAAAAATTTGGGGAAAGGAAGTCAAGGATTGCAAAGGCTCCCAACATAAATCTGATAGCATTACCATCTTGTTCTTACCGTGGGCAGGCTCTCTGACTGACGAGACAGCCATGATCTCTTCCTGCACTTGTTTTGCCGATGGTCATGTTACATCTGTGACGCAGTCCGATTTTGCTGTTGGTTCCTGCCTCTGCTTTAAGGAGTTGAGCTGATGAGGGTACAAGCTTGAATATGGTTAGAAAGAGGGATTTAATCCTGATGTTAAAGTTTGTCCCCATCCCCAAAGTGGCAGAGCTAGCAGCACCCACAGAGGGTGAAGGAATCCGACTGACGACGACAGCACCTCGAGCCATTTTGTAGCTTAGAGTAGGCTCTAAGCCTGCAGCACTGCTGCTGCTGCTGCTGCTCTTCATTTCCATGTCACACAAACACAGCTTTGGGCTCTCTGTCAGGAGCTCAACTGATGCTGTGAGGAGCTTAAAAGTCAACCAGCAAATGTTTTACCTATTTTTATTTGGGAGAATTAATTAAGGCGTCCAAGTGCCAAGGGTTCTGCTCTCGGTCCTCTTACAAATCACTTCCAGACCTATCTGGAAAATCCACTGCTGCCATCTATTATTTGCTAAAACTTATTCCTAGTGTTTTCTCACCACTTCATATGGGTGGGGCTGGGGGGGCAGGGTGAGATTTAAGTCAGCTAAGTTCCCATGTTGCTGATTCTAATGGACAGAGAAGTAGGCAAGAGATAGGAGTTGCTCATCTCTTCTGTACATCTGAAAACAGACATGGATAGTCCCAAACCTAGGTTGTGGAGATGCCAAAGAGTGAGAACTCTGTTCTGTTCTCGCCCACCCAAAAGTTTTGCTGCAAAAGCAGCAGTAGAATAAAAAACAAAGGAGAAAGAGTCAAGGCAGGAATCTCACAAAATGGTTTCACCAGCATTCAGAGATGCCAGGGCTGTTTATACTGGCACGGCTCCGAGAGAGGTACCGTGAGCTGCCTGCTGCAAGGTCATTCCCCTGACTCATTGTCAGCGACCAGTTGGTTCAGGAACTCCTGAGCCACGTTTCTTGTGACTCTGGCAAGTGCTTGATTTCTGAACCTGGAGGTGAGGCTTGAAAATGAATGTTGCTGCAGTGATGGGACACTGAGTCCAAAGCTATAGATCCAAACAATCCTTCCTCTCTGAAGCATTCTGAAATCCACATCTGTGATCTGTGGCTTGAGCTAACTACATAAACTTTGCGCTAGTTCCCTCATCCTCTTTCCCCCTGAGACTTCTTCTGGAATCTTGGGAATCAGAAGTAGCAGGTAGTTAAGAACTAGGACTCAACTGCAGGGGGAAAAAAGGAAAAGAATATCTGCATGCCTTTGCACTTCTGTCCCATAGCTGTGACCAGGTGGGGTCTGCAGGCTACTCTCAGTACAGCAGTGGCTGCCAAGCTAAGGCTGTCCCTCACATGCTTTCACTTTCAGGCACCTCAGCTCAGCAGCTGCCCTGTCTTGTCCCTTCCCAGGTTTCCACCTTTTCCCCTGGTGCTCCTGTGTGCCCCTGTCATGCATATTGTCAGTTGACTCCAGGCAACTTGGCTACATTAGGGCTGGCTCTAGGCTCAGCTTCCCAGGCAGCAGGGGAGTGGTTAATGCCAAGGATGTGGAGCAAACTCACTTCTGGCCCCATCGTTCCAAGTTCAGTCTGGGGGTACCTTATCTGTCTGCTTTTGAACAGAGAGGAACGTGGGGGCCAGTGTAGGTCAAGCATGGCCATGAGTGGACCCTTCCTGCTCAGAGGGTTGCTAGCCCACCTCCCTGAGCCCCCAGCACTGGGCAGCCTCCTGCCTTGCCCCTGCTTAGAGCCAGCCTTAGCCTCCAGCATCGTTATTCTGTAGCTTTCAAAGGGAAAGAACCTGGCTGCTAATCCCTCTGCCAGTGACAACTCCTCGCCTACAGGGAGGCATATGTGAGAGCTTGTCTGCTAAAAACTGAGCCAACACAGTGTGATTCAGACCTGAAGCTTTCCAAGGAAGAGAGCTATTTCTGAGTTAAGCACATCTCTTCAGCTCCCCACACAAACACTCTTTATCCAGTGCAAATGGTGCATGGTAGGTGTCCAGCAGCAGCCACTGCTTTGGTGTTTGGATGTGGAGCTCAAATGCTTCTCAAACACTGAGGAGGGCTTTCAGACACACAGTGAAGGTACAGGGATAGAAATCAGAGAATGGCTTAGGTTGGAAGGGAGCTTAAGAGATCGTCTACTCCAACCTGCCATCCTGGGAGTAGCTACAAATCAAACAGCTGGAATGCTCAGGGGAGTCACCCAGGAATTTGGTCAAGCCAAGTCCTTCTACTGCAGATAGTGGTAACTGACAACTCTACTCCTGGAGTTACCAGAATCCAGTAATCCCTGTCAGAAGAGAGCCCACAGCCAGCTCTGCATCTCAGCACCACAGGAAGCAGCAGGCAAGTGCAGATGAATGAGAGCTTTCCCCTTGCCTCTGCCCCCTCAGACAGCTCCAGCATCAGGCAGGGGATTTAGTACTCTTCTATTCTGTAGCCTCCAGACAAGATGGTCAGAGGGCTGCAGCACCTCCTCTGTGAGGAAAGGCTGTGAGAGTTGGAGCTGTTCAGCATGGAGAAGGCTCCAGGGAAACCTGAAAGGGGCCTACAAAAATGCTGGGAAGAGATCTTTTTGCAAGGGCTTACAGTAATAGGAAGGATTGGAGCTGGAATAGGAGAGACTGAGACTGGAGACGAGGAAGAAATTCTTTCCAGCAAGGGTGGTGAGACACTGGAACAGGCTATCCAGGGAGTTTGTGGATGCTTCCTCCCTGGAGGTGTTCAAGGCCAAGCTGGATGAGTCCTTGAGCAACCTGGGCTGGTGGGAGGTGTCCCTGCCCCTGGCAGGGGGGTTGGAACTGGATGATCTTTACAGTCCCTTCCAGCTCAAGCCATTCTCTGAATCTCTGAAGGTATGGCCACAATGGTTGTTCCACAGTGCACATCTGGCACTCTGTTTCTGTGTGCTCTTCAGTGGCACAGGACATGCTTTTGTCTCTTCAATGACACAAAAGAAAATGTAACTTCCCCTGCCATTAGCAAAAGGAGCTGCAGTGATGTTGGGGGAACATCATGTTCCTGGAGCCACTATACAAATGACAACAATAACCTCCCCGTGACTGCTTTCAAGACCTGCAATCAATACTTTTATATTCTAAGGTGATGCTTAGGTACAGAAGTTAGGAACAGAAAATTACTTCCTTGGTTTCAGCTGCTTTGGTGGGCAGGTTTTTTCCTGAAGTCTCATTGCTTTCACAAAGTGCTGCTCAGCCAAGCTCTGCATGGCTACGTTTGATGAGCTTTCATTGCTGCTTTGCCATGACTTAGGTCATGTAAGTGCAGTGCTTTTCTTCCCCTGTGTGTGTTTGCACAGTTTCACCTCGTTGCTCCTTGTGAAATTTGAAATCCTCCTTAGGATTCTGTGGTTGAGTAGCTCCTGTGCCCTCCAGAGGGGCTGTGGTTTTGCCTAGCAACTCACAGGAAAGGCCACACAGCTGATGGAATGAGTCCAGAGGAGGCCACAAAAATGATCCAAGGTTTGGAGCACCTCTGCTAAGAGGACAGGCTGAGGGAGCTGGGGTTGTGCAGCCTGGAGAAGAGAAGGTTCCAAGGGGACCTTAGAGCTGTCTTCCAATACCTGAAGGCATCCTACAGGAAGGCTGGAGAGAGACTTTTCATCAGCGTGTCTAGAGACAGGCCAGGGGGGAATGGTTTGACGCTGAGACAGAGCAGGGTTAGACTGGAGCTAAGGAAGAAGTTCTTCAGTAGGAGGGTGGTAAGACTCTGGAATTGGCTGCCCAGGGAGGCTGTAGATGTCTTATCTTGGTTGGATGAGGCTTTGAGCAGCTGAGTCTAGTTCAGAGGTGTCCCTGCCCATGGCTGGAGTTTGGAGTAGATGATCTCTGAGATGTCTTCCAACCTAAGATATTCTATGATAGCAAAGGTAGAAAGAAACTGTCTGCTTCCAAGCAAGTCAAAGCCCTTTCAGGTGAGCAAGCAGCAAGCACAAGATTAGAAACTGTAGCCCAAATATCTGTCACTATGCTAAAACTGCTCTCTTCGGTTCAGAACAGCTCTGGGACAAGAAAGAGCAAGCAGCAAAGCAGAGTTAATGATCTGGGACAGAAAGGAAACAGAGCTTGTGGAGAAATCCTGATTATTGTAGTGGTGTTCCTCTGTTAGGAGGCCTCTCCAGAACATGTGCTACAGGTGTCTAGCAGATTTCTTTAGCCCCACAGAGAAGGTGAATCAGTATGACAGAACCACCAAATGAAGGCTGCAGTGACCCAAACATAGATTCACAGAATGGTTTGAGGTGGAAAAGACCTTTTAGATCCCCTGACAGGGACACCTTCCACTAGCCCAGATTGCTCAAGGCCTCATCCAATACAGCCTTGAACATCTCTAGGGAGGGGGCATCCACAGCCCCCCTGAGCAACCCGTTCCAGTATCTCACCACCAGTGCTGGGGTTGAACTCTTCTGCCCTCAAAATGAGGCTTACTGCATCTAAACCACTCATTTGCCAGAGGACTGCTCAGGAGAATCCTGACTGGCATCAAACCCACACTGGGAACGAGCTCTGTCAAAACTCACTCAGGGCAGCAAGAGTTAACCACACACTGGAGTGCCTTCAGGGAGGCCACCATGCAGAGAAAAAGCTGAGATGCACCTCTCAGAGCTCATCAGAAGGCAAATTTCAGCCATCACAGCCACCACCATCATTGGGCCTGCACTAAATTACCTGGAAGAGCTGCTTCTCCCCTAAAAAACAAGCAAACAAGCCCCTGGCTTTTCTCTCACCCCCAAAGCCTTGCAGCAACTGGAGCATTTTAGAAGATGGCTTAGAATGACAGGCAGCTTGTTGATGGTTCAGCACAGTTAGACAAATGCTAGTGAGTGCTCTGACAGATTACCCTTAATAGGAATAGAAATTGGTGACTCAAATGTCACACAGGGCCGACAGTCCTACTGCTCAGAGACAGCTAAGTGGGACATGAGGCTCCTGTGGGCACAAGATTTACCCCACAGTGTGCCTCTGGCTGATTTTTGGGGTCTGGCAGATAGCACAAAGGCTGCAGACTCAGTGTCTGGCTTTTAACTTTGCTATTGATGCTGCAATTTAAGGCTGTGGGAGTAAAGGAGTAGGGGATGGGGAGCTCAGGAAGGGGATCTGGAGGGGTTTTCCCCCCCACCCTGTGATTAGGACCAGAATAAACAACTTCATTGTGCTTTAAACTCCTGAGGGAAGTAGAGAGGGATGGAGAATCTCTGCTCTGAAAAGAGGCTGACAGAGTTGGGGTTGTTCAGCCTGGAGAAAGCTCCAGAGAGAACTTAAAGCAGCCTTCCAGTACCTGAAGGGGACTACAGGAGAGCTGGGGAGGGATTTGTGACAGAGACATGGAGTGACAGAATCAGGGTTAAAGGCTTCAAGCTGGAAGAAGATCAACTGAGAGTAGACATTAGGAGGAAATTCTTCCCCCTGACACTGGTGAGGCACTGGAACAGGCTGCCCAGAGAACCCGTGGAGGCTTTGAGCCTGGAAAATCAGACTGGATGATGCCTTGAGCGGCCTGGTTTAGAGGAAGGTATCCCTGCCCAAGGTAGCAGGCTAGAACTAGATGACCTTTAAGGTCCACCCCAAACCAGACTGTGATCCTAAGAGCCATGCTTTTGCTGCCTACACCATCAGCAGCATCTCCAGAGCCATCTTCTACTCTCAAGCATCAACTTCACTGAGTGATGCAGCAGCATCCACCTGACCTTTCCTCAGCCTGGGGCAGCGCTGCTGCCCACACAGAAAGCATTACACAGCCAGGCCTGGCTCAGGCTGCAAGTCAGGGCACATTTGTCCATACCTGACCTAAGCAACACCACACAGTAACAGAGCTGCACAACAAACAGATGCAGTTCTACGCTCCCCAGGGCTGTGGAGGCTTCTTTTTGAAACCTTAGAAGTTCACTCATTTCAATTCCCCTTACAGGTCCCCACTTGCACTGTCACACCCCTCTGTCCTGCACCTGGCCTCTCTCTGACTCATTCCTTGACTGTAAGGATGATGCATCAAGCTCAGATCTTCTGCATGTCAAATATTTTCTCCAGGGAAGAAGAGAGTTTGATGTTTCACTCCTGGAACTGATGGGAGTTCCCCACTGATGGAGTTTTACTCCATCATTTGAAAAGGCAAGGGGGGGAGGGAGGGGAACCAGAAAGGGATGATGCAGCCAGAGTCATGCAGAGATTTGTTTTGTTCATTGTGGCAGGCTCAGAAAAGCCTCAATTTATAAGCTGCAAGTTGTGAAAAGTCAGGTCTGTGGCATCCAGGCTTGCCTTGCTCCTGCAGACTACATTAAAGGTCCTGGGTTAGGGAAATTCCCTTTCATGGAAGAGGTAGGGATTGCTTCCCTTTCTGCCTTTGTCTCATGTGGGATGTATAAAGCAGTGTGGAGTCTGTGGAAGGCTTTGAGATGTTGCTCTGAAAGAAGCCACAGAAGAGTACAGCTGCTAAAAGGTGTCTGAAAAAGGCAGAAACCCACAAAATGATGTTGTACTTCTACTGTTTCTTGACAACTCCAGATGACTCTGACAAAGCCAAGCTTAGCTGGCACTACTTACTTGGCTCCACACCTGTGTGTGCCCACATGTACACATCCAACACACCCAGAAGAGCACTGGGAGCCTATTAATAGTTGAATGCTGTGTACCACAGCACCTTCAACTGCTCTCCTTTTCTTCTCTCCTCTATGTGCTGCCTGCCCAAGCATGCTGTCAGGTTTGGAAAGAACAGTCCTGGATCTATCCTTTGGAAAAGCTGGACCTGGAGCTTGGCAGAAAGGGCTGACTCTGGCTGCTCAGAGGCAGCTTAAGGCAACAGGGCAATGGCCTCGAGCAGCCTGATCTGAGGGGACTGTGTCCCTGTCAGTGCCAGGGGAGTTGGAAATAGATCAGAGAATAGCTTAGGTTGGAAGGGACCTCAGAGGTCATCTACCCCAAGCTCCAGCCATGGACAGGGACACCTCTCAACCAGACTCAGCTGCTCAAGGCCTCATGCAGGCTGGCCTTAAGCACCCCCAGGAAGGAGGCAGCCACAACCTCCCTGGGCAGCCTACTCCAGAGTCTCCCCACCCTTGTACTGAAGAACTTCTTCCTCAGCTCCACTCTAACCCTGCTGTGCCTCAGCTTCAAACCATTCCCCCTTGGCCTGTCTCTAGACACCCTCAGGAAAAGTCTCTCTGCAGCCTTCTCCTGTAGGATGCCTTCAGGTATTGGAAGCTAACTCTAAGGTTCCCCAGGGGTCTTTCTTTTCCAGGCTGCACAACCCCAGCTCCCTCAGCCTGTCCTCATAGCACAGATGATCTTCAGAGTCCCTTTCCAACCCTCCAGGTAGGCTGGAGGAGGGGCAGCAGCATCTCAAATATGAAGTGAAAGCTGATTTTGTCAAAGTACAAGTAACGAAGGAGCTATTGGCCTTCAGCTGCTGCATGGTATTTTGGGGTGATGTTAGTCTCCTTCAGAGAGCAGAGGGGAAGGTATGCAGAGGTGTTCAGACCCAGTTTAACTCTCAGACCCTCTAGAGCAGGTCTCATTTGCAGCAGTGCAAACAAAAGTGACGTTTCCACCAAGGGGAAAAAAAAAACCACCACCAAATCCCCCCCCAAAAAAACATCCCAAAGCAACCCTCACTTGAAGCCTGTTTCTGAAAGATGCTGCAGCTTGTCAGCAGCAACTCTGGGTCCTGCTTTTCAGGAGTAAATCTTGCACTGATAATACCTGGTGCCTCAGAAAGAACTGTGCCAGCAAGACAGACACTGGGGAGGGAACCTGCTTTCCACTTGTCTTTCACCCTGTTGCCCCAGATAATGGATTTAGAAAGTACAGTAAATATCCAGACACGGTAATCTAGTACAGCTCTTTCCCCTTCCTCCATCCCCCTGTCTTGGAAGGACAGGTTTGGTTTGGGGGGTTTTATTTCCCCCCCCCTTGCTGCCTGTGGGTGTGCATTAGGATGTAGGCACTGAAGCAGACTCTTGGATTTGGTTACAAAACTAAATGCAAAGAGTTGCCAAAAAAACCCAGGGCAGGAAGAAGTGAAACTCCCCAAACTCCACCTCTGCCACACTTCATTGCCTTTTCCATCAGCTTGTGCAGCAGCACAGGTTAGATGTGGCAGCCAAAGGGTCGATAGCTCCTGAATTATGCATGGCTGTGGTCACTCAGAGGCTTCCAGACACCCCATCCATTCCCATCATACTGGGACATGCAGACTGTGGGTGAAGAAGCAAGGCTGTTCTGCACTACAGCACTGCTCAGCCCTATTTCCCTTGCCAATAACCATCAGCCACTCATTTTCACACTCTCCTACTTCCTCGACAACTTTCCTTGAACCATTTACAGTTCCATTTGCAAATGCTCCCTTTTTAGGCTTCCTTCTGACCCACACTCCAAGCAGTTTCCATGCCATTTGTTTTGCCTCGTCCTTACAGAGTTTTAAACTATCTATTTTTTTTCTCTCTCCTGATGAGACAAAAAAAATCTTGCACCTCCTTGCTTATTAAAAGCACTGTTATAAGCCTGCAGTATTTACACCAGGGTGTGATACAGCTGACAGAGCAACTTCCACCATGACAGGCAGATTTCCCTTCTGTCCTGTTCTCTCTCATGATGCTGAGAGTTCAATGATGGGAAGCCACAACACTCTCTGCCTTGGACAGAATGAGGTTTATAGCCTGGCTCCATCTGCCACAGCATAAAATAGTGTTCCTGTACCACACAGCCTTCCCCTCCCCCCTCTCTCATCATCCTCTGCACTTCAAAGAAGTCAGAGCTTCGCCACTACTTGCTGATAAGAGCTTCAGTATGTTCCACTCGGCTATGGCAGAGCCTGAGTGGTGGCTTTCTTCATCACACATCCCATTTCTCCTCCTTATTCTCCACTATTCCCAAGATGCTGTGTGCCAATAAAGTAACTAACCCAAAAGTCAACTGCTTTGCTTCCAAGTAACACTAAACAAATGAATTTTCCTCTAGGTACGGTGGAGGTGAAGGATTTTCTCTCTCAGCCTGCAGCCATACACCAGATGTGTCTTCCTCTGGAAGCTGGTTTCACATGGTGGCTTAGATTTTCCCACTTTGTATCTAGCACCATTTGAAATCAGTGTTCTAGGAGCAAGAATTACAGCGTGGGAGGAGACCAAGCAGCTGCCAACCTCACCAATGGCCTCTACTCCTTTAAAAGCAGCCCTTCTCCCAGGGGTTCTTTCTTTGCCAGCCAACCACTTTGGAACATCACCTGATTTCTAGACACTTCTCCAAGCACTGTAAACACCCTTTTCTCCTCTCTCAAGCTAGGGCCCTACCACAGGAACAGTTTCTTTCCAATGTATTTCTACTCAATAAACAATGGATATTGAGTTTAAGTTGTCCAGAGTAAAGTGATCCGAAAGTTGCATGAAAAACCAATCCTGTGCCTCCTGCCAGGCAGAGTGCATCTATCATACAACCACTAGGATCCTGACACTTAAATTTACTGACTTGGAGTAGATGTTCTTTCCAATCTAGGGGACTCTCTATCACCACAGAATCAGCACCCCACAGCTCCCAGAGATAAGAAATCCTCTCCCAACCATCTGACCTCAGCAGAAATGCCTTCAGCGGTCACCACGATGCCACCCTGGCTCCACACAAAATCCACTCCTTTTCCTGAGGTGATTTCAGATTCATGCTGGTAACTTCTAGTAATGTTTCAGGAGGTTTCTCTTCCTTTCCATCCAAACCCTTGAAGCTAAACTAGTTTGGCTTGAGCTTCCTGCTGTCAAACATGTCATCATGCAGAGATATGCCGGTGGCTGTGTGGATGAAGCCCTTGGCCACAGCCCTGCACAGTCATCTTCACAGAATGCCAGGCTGCCATCTACAAGAGGATCCTTCTCTGAGCCAGGAAAATGTCTCTTACACAGGCTGACCGATTTCTCCTGGTGTTCAGAGTCTCAGTTTTTGTCTAGCACCATTTGAAATCGGTTATGATGTAGGGGGAAAAGCAACAGTAATGGAAACCTTCCTCCCCCCTCCCCTTACCCCCCAGAAGTCCTTAATAACCAAACACCATCAAAAACAGGACCCTGCTGCCCAAACAGCTCTGGGGATGCTTTGCTGTTCTCTCTCACCTGAAGCCACACCTAGAGGCCGGACACCCTGCACGCCAGGAGGACAGTCAGCATCACCTTCAACTAGGAGGGATGCTTCAAGAGAAAGAGAAGCATCTGCTCAAACACCAAACTGATACCCACCCAGGGCCCCTGGGCGAGGCACAGCCACCCAACCTTCTGACCACTTCTACTCCATGTGCTATTTGTTTGCCTTAACCTGTTCTTTACTCAGACTAATTCTTTTTTTTTTCCCCTTTCCTCCTTTGAAATAAAAATGTGTGCTACTTGCTTTGGGCTCTGTCTCAAGTAGACAGATATCCTCCAGCAGGGACACGTGCTGCAAGTTTCTTCATTTCAGCCCCCAACTCCATCTCCACCACCCCATGCTCAGCAGGCAGCGTTTACACCTACGTGAAGCGTAGCGCTCAGGAGCCAACCAACTCTTGACACTTCACACTCCTTAACCTAACATCCAACTGGGTGCTGCTGGCCCTGTTTTGGCACAGAGCATCTCTTGTTTTACCAGCAGATGGCAACAAGAGACTGGTGTTACACAGCCTTTTAGCTTAGCACGAACTCGATGTGTTCCCAGAATCGAAGACTGCTTTGGGTTGGAAGAGACCTTAAAGATCAGCTAGATCCAAGTCCCTGCCACCGGCAGGGACACCTCTCACTACACCAAGGCTCCATCCAAGCTAGCTTTGAACACTTCCAGGCTTGGAGCCTCCACAGCTTTGTCTGGCCAACCTGGTCCAGTGCCTCAACGGCCTCAGGGAGAAGAATTTCTTCCCGAGGCCTGATCTCAATCCAGCTTCTGCCAGTCTGAAGCCATTACCCCTCGCCCCATCACTCCATGCCTTTGTCACAAGTCCCCCTCCAGCTCTCCCACAGACACCTCTACGACTCTTTCATTATCATTTCCAGATTCTAAAATGAATTCATTCAGGAGGGACTAAGTTTTAGAAGAAGTGGTACAGAATTGCTGGCAATTAGGACAAATTCACTTGTGGCATTTAAGTCAAAATTGCCTAACAGCTGCCTCCTGCAATCCCCAAACCTCCCAGGGTGTAGAGCTGTGCTGCCTACAATCTGTCAGCATTCTCAGTCCACCGAGTATCACAACCACCAAGCAATACACATATGGCATCTTATGGTTCTGTGCCACCCTCTGAGGTGGCTGAGTCCACACATTTCTTTGCAGAGAGCATGAAGCACACCTTGAGAGTCACCCCCATACAATTAATCACATCCTATTTAACATATTATTTAACACCCCCCCCCAAGCTCTATTCCCTAAGGATCACACATCTGTCACACAATGAATAAAGGCACCAGAATACCCTGGGCTTTGCTCTTGGCTCTGTGTTACATCAGAACAGCCACAAATTAACCTGACCTCTTCTCTCCATCAAGTGTTTTTACCAAGTCTTTCAGGAATCAGCACTGTTTTGGAAGTCCTGGGAAATCCTCTCAGCAAGTTTCAACACATTTTTCTACCCTGCCATTCAGTAATTCTGGGTGACAAACTGCAAACTTTTGAGCTCAGCACTGTTACCACCTAATGGTCCAGGAGAAATCATCTGAAGAGTAACGGGAAAACAGCCGCTTGCCACATGAGGAATGAAAGACAAACACTTACTGCTAAATAAGTTAACATTTTATTTGCAATATTACAAGTCATCACATCCAAGAGGGGAAAAAAAGTGTAAAAAAATAAGGCCTTTTGTTTCCCCCCCCCACAGTTATTTCACTTGAGCATTAAGAGCATTGCAGCAGACTGGAAAGCACTGAAGATGCCACACATCAAGCTCGCTAAGTGACCACCACGCTTCCAACTGCCAGTGTATCTATCACAGTGATTACAAACAATTAGCAAGCCAGATAGCAACAAGTCATTCCATGGAGCCTTTTAATAACCAGACTATTAGGAATTCTGACAATACAACTGCTGGGATTGTCCCAAAAAGCCCTATAAAGCCCTAAATAGTTCTGTGTTACTTCAACAATCTGCTCGAGACAGCGAGGAGCAGCGCCAGCCTAGCACAGACAAGCAAGAACATTTGAAATGCTGCCTCAGCCCTCTGAAGTGAGGCAATTTTGGGTTTTCTGGGGAAAAAAAAAAAAAGTATATTGAGAGCCAACTCAGATTCTCAAAAGCCAAACCCTCTTCTAATTAAGCTTTTGGTTTTAATAAGGAGTTAGAAGCAGCAAGATGCTATCAATGCCTGTCTGAGTCTCGACTCATGGCAAATGCTGCGATGGAGCTGCAGTCTGGACTAAAACACTTCATGATGCAAGCAGCTACTTAAAGTGAGACCACATCTCCCACCACTGCCAGCATACCCATCCCTTCCCTCCCACAACTAAGCTGGTTTGGTTTTCTTTTAACAAGAGTAGGGAATCTGACAGGCAAAGGCTTCTGTTTCTCAACAGAGATCTGCTGCTAAATCCAGCCTTACGAGAGATCTAATTTAGCAGGGGAGCCTGCAGACAGCTTCCAAACGCTCTGTGTGGAATCCATGGCTTCAAGTAGAAACGACCAAAGAAGCCAGATCCACACAGCACCCTGAAAAAGCAACAAAATTCATCTCCAAAACTGACTCCAAGGCTCAAGATAAAATAAGTACTCTCAGGAACCTGGGCTGTGCTCCTAACAGGAGATGGATACCGCTGACATCTCAGCAGTTCCTTCAATTAAGTACCTTCTGGCAACAGGCCAACAAATCCAAGGGCTAAGGATACCTTTGCTATGGAAACCTTCAGTTTTCCAGCCCAACAGATCCACTGCAGTCTTTCTGGGACTATAGCAAAGAGCTACAAATAGATATGGCTTCTTTTTAATTTTGAATTCCTTCTTAGAGGCAATGGAAAAGCTACAAAATTTGGATTTAAAGGCACATTTTAATTGATTAGATAGAAATCAACTTTGGCAGACAAAGAGGTAGTATAAATAAGATCTAAACTGTGACAGTTTCAAAAAGACATGGCCTGAAATGGCATCAAGGAACTGAATCACTTCAGAATACAAGAGACAAGATCATGATTTATACCTCCTCCTCCAGCAGAACAAAACAAGAAGCGTGCTTGGATTTTAGCAAGCAGAGCTAATAGCAGGGAGTCTTCTGTAACAGCACTGGAGGAGGGAGCAGCAGCTGGTGCTGTGCCAGTGGCACCACCAGTGCCCCCAGTATCATATTCCTGCATGCTGTGTGCCTTTCAGACCATTTCACATGCACAGCAAAGACAACACGAGTGGTCCATAACGAAAAGCAGATATAAATCTAGAGAGATATATTCTTTTTTTACCCTATTAACAACCTCCTACAACACTTAATCAGTAGTATAAGACACAGAACAAGACATTCAGCTACAGAAACTCAAGCCAAGTGCAACTGTTTTCCAATTTCTGGAAGGGAAAGTCAACTTCAAGCTCCCTCCTCCCCCCCATTCCCCAGGTCATTCATGCTTTACAGCTCTTATATTCGGCAGTACAGGGAGTGCTGTCACGTTTCCTACAAACAAAAAAACAAATCAAATCAGAGAGTTTACATTTTAAAGAGGTTTTGGCTTTGTTTGCCCCCTTTTTTTTTCCTCATACATACCCTGAAAGCACAACATTAAGTTTTATCATGAAAGCAACAAGTCACGGAACTAAATCGTTATCAGCTTCTTGCTAAGGCTGAGGAGATTTTGGCTTTCAGTCACTGATTGTTAAGAATGACCCCTGGAGTAGAAAAGGATTTGATCCAAATGGATTATTTCAAGTGATGACCATGCCTGAGCATTACCAAAAACTGGAAACAGAGCAGTTAAAGGATTGCTGACTAATTTGGAGACTACATCAGGAGCACTCCTTACTAATTCACTTTAAATACACCATTTAGGACATATTTGATGGTCATTTGCTTCTGAGAGTTTGGATTCTGCAGTCCACTAACAGCAACTTTACACCATGTAAACACAGGAGGAGTAAAATTCATAATTATAACCATTTCTCTGTGCTTTCAACTTCTTGAACAACTCCTGTTTGGCTTTACAGAAAAAAAACCCCAAAGCATCAAACCTCTGCACTATACTCTAGGGCTCTATTAAGGAGTTCCACATACTACAAGGAAACTCAGGAGTTAACAGGGTGTGTACACAGACCACAGCACTCATTCCACTACTCACTGTCATGTGCAAGAGGTTAAGAGTGGAAATTACAGGTTCACAGAATGGTTTGGGCTGGGAGGGATCTTAAAGATCATCCAGTTCCAACCCCCCTGCCATAAGCAGGGACACCTCCCACCACCCCAGGTTGTTCAAGGCCATATCTAACCTGGCCCTGAACATCTCCAGGGAGGGGACATCCACAACCTCCCTGGGCAACCTGTTCCAGTGTCTTACCACTCTCACTGTCAAGAATTTCTTCCTACTATCTAGTCAAAGAATCAATTTGATTGGAAAAGACATTTAAGATCACTGAGTCCAACCAGAACTCTGTGCTGTCCTCTCTCGATTCCATTTTTCCCTCTCTCCAAAAACAAGCCAAACTAATCCAGAAAACTAATCCTTTCTCAATTAGAAACCCCAAAGCTAAAGATGCTATTCCTTGATCCACACACTGTGGATAACCCAAGCTTCATTTTTATGCAGGCCAGCTCTCAAACTCAGCAACTACTGAGAAGTCACTTGTTTAAAAACAAATTTCAACTGCACAGCCTTGATTGATATGACTTTGGGGTTATGTTGGAAATATTTCCACCATGACCTTCTCAGAAGGTCTGCAGTGGAAAAAAGTGACACTAAGATAGCAGTTATCAAAGTATTTGTAGGGCAAATTCTGTTTAGGTAAGTAAGGACAAAATACTGATAAGGAGCAGTCGAACTAAGCTCTCCTTGCCTTAAATCTCTTCTGGCGTAACAAGGTTTGAAGAAGCAGGTTTTGAAAGAGCTGAATTGTCCCTCCACAAGTGCAGGAGCAGTTGTGACTACCACAGAATCAGTTCTGCTGGAAAAGATCTCCAAGATTACTGAGTCCAACCCTTCCCTAACTGGACCAAGTCTGGTGCTAAACCACGTCCCTCAGCACCACACCTCCTGCATCTGACTACTGAACTAAGCTCTGGTTTAAAATATAGGAGGAGGGAATCAGTTCCAAACAAGAAAGTGCATTTTGAACCTTTTTAGGGCTAAAGAGCTTTGAATTTGGAAAAGAAATTACCTCTTTTATATATAAAAAAGGGTTTAAAACCAAGACCTTGTTTGCACCTTCATTTATTTCAGTTTTCTTCCAGAAGGCTGAAAACACAGAACTGGTGATTCTGAGCTTTTCTCTGAGGGGTGAATACCACCTTTAAAATCTAAGTGTCTAATGCAGCAAATGTGATTTCCAGCTTCAAGGCTTTGAATTAGAGGGAATTCTGTTATCAGCTAGCAAAGTAGCACACCACTGGACACACTTCCCATGACTGAACCTGGTATGAACATTCTACAGTGTGTAAATCACAGAGGACAAAAAAAGATACTTCTCCTTTAAAGATAACCCAAAACTAAGATGTGTGATACAGACTCACTGGAAGCTCTTATTTATGACATGAAATGCTAATTCTGTATAGAATCATGGAACGAATTAGGTTGGAAAGGACCTCCAGAGGTCATCCAACCCCCCTGCAGTCAGCAGGGACATCCTCCACTAGAGCAATGATTGCTCAGAGCCTGACCTGGAATATCTCCAGGGATGGGGACTTAATCACCTCCCTGGACAACCTGTTGTAGCGTTCCAGCACCCTCATGGTGCAGAACTTGTCCCTCACATCAATCTAAATCTCTTCTCTAATCTCAAATCATTGGCCTCATCCTGTCTCTGCAGGCCTTTGCAAAGAGTCCCTCTGCAGCCTTTTTGTAGCCTTCTTCAGGTACTGGAAGATCTCCCTGAAGCCTTCTCTTCTCCAAGCTGAACACCTCCAGCTCCCTCAGCCCGTCCTTGCAGCAGAGGTACTCCAGTCCCCTGATCCTTTTGGTGGCCCTCCTCTGAACCTGCTCCATCATCAGGTTCCTATGTAACATATCCCAAAAATGAATGCAAAACTACCAGAAGCTCTGCTATAAGAAACAAATTCCCAGCTACCTCGATTGCAACGCTTCTGAAATTCCAAATAAAGCATCATAGAAGACAGGAGAAAAAAAAAAAACAAAGCCCAAAGGAAGTGGAAAGGGTTTAATACCTTTTTAAGCTTGAATTAATTCTTCCATCTCAGCTGGCACATTACTTTTTAAAATACATGTTTCCTTGCAACTCTCATCAACTGTGTACGAGCTGAACAGCAGAAGGGGAGAAAGGTCTGATTGAATGTGCTATAAAACTGGCAGATTAAACACACAAAGAGAGGGCAAAAAAAGATCTTTTTCTTTTCTCTGCTGGCATTTGAAGACTGTAAGCCAGCAAGTAGGAGGCATTGGAAGCACAACAGCTTGCAAAGGCTCAGCTGCATCAAGAGTCCAGAAAAACTCAATAGGGAGATCCAGGCTTTGATGAAAGGAGATTAGATCAGAGGGGTCAGACAAAAATAAAAAGAGGTTTAAAAGTCAGATGTTCACAGCAAGGAAGCTCCAGGAAAGCAATAGGCACAGTAAGACTTCTCATGTTGCAGAGTTCTGAGGACTATGACATCCTTTTAATTTCTGATGATGTTGTCTTACATCCCTCCTCTTCTCTAGACCCTGAGAAGTCTCTTCACAGATGAAGGCAGAAAGTGCTGCCCTAGTACTATGAACTCCTACGTACTCTGTTTTTGGACCAGACAGAGCTTGCAGATCATCCAAGACATAAAGACTGATTGCTCAAAAGTGCTAAGCTTCTCTGCAGCTCACAGATACAGAAGCACTGCTTACAGGGCCACTCTAGCCATGGAATCAGGCTGAGCTGCCCATGTGGGAGATGCCAAGGCTAAAATCTCACTGGATGTAAGCTCCAGGGCTCTCCCAAGTAGCACTGTCTGTACTTCATTACAAATACAGAATCACAGCCTGGTTTGGATTGGAAGGGACTTTAAAGATCAGCTCATTCCAATCCCCTGCCATGGGTAGGGACACTTCCAACTAGACCAGGTTGCTCAAGGTCTCCATCTAACCTGGCCTTGAACACTTCCAGGCTTGTAGCCTGCACACCTTGTCTGGCCAACCTGTTCCAGTGCCACCCTGCCCTCACAGGGAAGAATTTCTTCCAGATGCCTGATCTCAGCTACTTCCAGACTGAAGTCATTCCCCCTCATCCTGCCCCTCCATATCTTTGTCACAAGTCCTTTCTCAGCTCTCCTGTAGCCCCTTTCAAATCCTGGAAAGCTGTTCCAAGGTCTCCCTGGAGACTTCTCCAGGCTGAACAGCCCAAATTCTCTCAGCCTATCTTCACAACAGAGGTGCTCCAGCTCTCAGCTCATCATTGTGACCTCCTCTGGACCTGCTCTAACAGTTCCACGTCCTTCTTGTGTTGGGGATCTGATCCACAGGAACATTTCCCCTGGTTCAATTAATTTTCAGCACCCTTTCCTTTGCTTCCCACATCCAGATACATCTCAAGATACTTGTTAAAAGCTAAGTCGGTTTTAATGAGATGTTTCTCAGAACACTGTGTGCTCTGGTCAGCAGTTAGCATATCCCAGACTATTCCTCCAACAGGCTTTTTTTCCCCCCAAGAAAATTAAGATATGACTGCAAGAAGCAATGCACAAAGAAGTATTTAAATCTGCCACCTCTCCAGCAAAAAGCACAAATGAGTTGTTTTGAAGACAACACTTGAAGGGCTCTGTGTGGCTCACTACAAATAGAATTATCATCACTAATATTTGACAGCTATTCAAGTCTTTAACACAGGGACACCAATCAGTGCTGCTGCAGCAGAAAAGATCCCACACATTCAACATTCCAGCAGCAGAGCTGACCAGCTGCCTTTATCAGACAGCACAGGAGCACCAGTTTAGGCCAGTTCTTTTGTTTTCCTTGTACCTAAGCCCATATTACTTTATTCAAGGTGCTTCTGGTCCAACCCACAAAACACAGTGGCTCTCCAGTAGCCTTCCAGGACAGTTAGTACATCTTGCATGGAAGAGAGGAAGCTCTTCAGTTCTCCTCAGCTTCCAGTTCATGGGAACCACTCTGGCTCTTAAAAACTTGCAAGATCTGCTGCTGCCAGAGGATAACTCAAGCTATAAAATAACTCAAGCCCACACAAGCCAAAGCTACCACTGGTTTTAGGAGGCAAACTGACACGTTGAGAGCAGATGCAAACACCACTTTACTCCATAACTGTACCTGTGCTAAACAAAAGCTTAAGGGGTTCTTCCTTCCTAGAAATTAGTGCAAGTGTTAATTGAGCAGCTTATCTGAACAGCAGACACTAAGTCAAAAGGTACTGTTAGACACTTCAGCTTCCCATCTGCTGATGGGATAAGCTCACATTTAATCACCAGGCATTAACAAACAAAAGAAAGGGCAGGTAAAGCCACACAAGCTTCCACAGGTGTTAGCTCTGCTTTTGCTCAGGTACATAGAGACTTGCAGTAAGAATGATAATCAAAAGTAGGTTTACTCACCCATTCTGTGAAAAGAATTTCTTATAGATCCAGAAGGCTGCCAGGATCACCACAATTGCCACAATCACTTTAGGAAGAATTAAAGAAAGTCTTAAGAGTGCTAAAAAAACATCTCCAGCACCACAAAAAGCCTCCAGAAGTTTCTAAAATAGCACTGTCATCACCCACAGTCTTATACAAACCCCACACTCAACCCCACCCCAAAAAAAACCACCCTGAAACTGGCATGATTTAATTCACCAATGTGTATTTGCTGCTTCCCTCAAGACAGTTCAGCTCAAGAGCAGTGATCCACCACATCAGCTCTGTAACATTAAATCACATGCCAACATGAACTTGTTTTTCTGGACTATTGCCTTCACAAGTGGTGGCCTTGCCAAAGTGGGTAATAAATCATAGAATGGTTTGAGTTGGAAGGGACCTTCAAGATCCTTTAAGTCCAATCCTCCTGCCACGGGCAGGGACACTTCCCAGTAGCCCAGGTTGCTCAAGACCTCATCCAGTCTGGCCTTGAACACCTCTAGGATGCAGCATCCACAATCTGCCTGGGCAACCTCTTCCAGTATCTTGCCATCCTCATTGGAAAGAATTTCTTCCTCATCTCTAGAATTTCTTCCTCAATCTCCCCTCTTCCAGCTCAAAGCCACTGGCCCTCATCCAAGCACAAAGGATGGGCAGAAGAGGGGCTGAGCACTTCTGTTTACCAGCAGAGTTTACTTCTGTTTTCATGCTGTCCCGTGCCTGGCACCACTGTGCTCCTTCCCTGCCAGGCCCTAATGAAGCTGCTCCTGGAAAAGCCTGATCCCACTGGAAAGGAAAAAGCCAGCAGTGCTGCAGGAGGTTCAGGCTGGATATCAGGGAAATTTTCTTTCCAGAAAGGGTTCTCAGGAACTGGAACAGGCTGCCCAGGGAGGTGGTAGAGTTGTCATGGCTGAAGTGGTCTCAAAGTTGTGTGGATGTGGTGCTGAGGAACATGGTTTAGTGGTAGTGGTGCCATTGTGAGCTCTAGGCGAGTGCTTGAACCCTATGACCTCAAAGGTCTCTTCCAACCTCAACAATTCTATGATTCCAGGAAACCCAAGCTCTGAAAAGCTTATTTAAATGACTAAGTTGTGGATGATTGCCTCACATGGATGAAAAAAATACACAATTGATTGAATCCATAATTACTAATCAATCTTAGCTTTCCTCGACCTACACAGCTTTAACACTAGAAAAGCATTTTTAAAAGCAACCAATGCTCCCAAAAATCAGCAGCCAAAGGGGATGAGCAGATAATCAAAACATAAAACCCCACATAAACCCCCAAACCCCACATCTTATCTTGTTCAGGTTTCATAAAGATACTTACCACAGATGATGGCCGTAATATATGCACCTAAAAAGAGAGCAAAGCAACATCACAAGAGGAACAAAAGTGCTTCTTATTCCAACACTGCTATTAAAACACCCATTTCAAACCAATCAAGCACTCCTGTCAACATATTCCTTGCAGCAGGTCAGCTGTCACTGTAAGATTTGTTTAACCTAAACCACTCCTTTTAAATTCCTCTGCCCAAATTTGTTTTGTTAAGGTCAAACTAAAGATGAAAGTTTGCATTCAATGATTTCTCCTGACTACTAAAAGAAAGCCCCCTGAGAAATCAAGCCTCTGCTACAAGTCTTTTAATTCTGGTGGACAATTCTTGCAGTAGACACTTACTCAAGTGGCAAGTTGGCACTTCAGGAGCCCACTGGTTCTCTCCAATGTACTGGATCCGAGCTGAACCATGTAAGGTGTAGCCTGCGTAACACTCAATGGTAATAAAATCCCCCACGGTGTAAGAAGGTTTTTGTCCATCAACTACTCTACCTTTATGAATGTGAGGAGTGGAACCAGAACCTTCTGGTTCACCTGGAATGAGAAGGGAAGGAAAATAAATTATAAAGGGAATCAAATCCAACAAGAGAGGAGATGAAGCAGACTTAAGTTAAATCATGGAATGGCTTAGGTTGGAAGGGACCTCAGAGATCATCTCCAACCTTCCTGCCCCTCAACTGGAATTGGCTGCTCGAGGCCTCATCCAGCTCGGCCTTGAATACCCTTAGGGCATTCACAACCTCCCTGGGCAACCTATTCCAGAGTCTGATCACCCTCATACTGAAGAACTTCCTAAAATCTGGTCTAAGCCTACTCTCCCTCAGCTTTAAAACATTGTCCCTTGGTCTCTCTCTAGACACCCTCATGAAAAGTCCCTTTGTAGCCTTTCTATAGGAAGGGTTTGGGTTGGAAGGGATCTTGTGATTATCCAGTTCCAACCCCCCGCCATGGGCAGGGACACATCCCACCAGCCTGGTTTGCTCAAGGCCTCATCTGGCCTAACTTTGAACATCTCCAAAGAGAAGGCATCCACAGCCTCCTTGGGCCTTCCCACAGGCTTCTGAACTTTCCCAATCTCCATAAACGAAACTAAGCCTGAACAAGGTCTCCAAAGCTGCTAAGAACTCTCAGCTGCTGAAACTCCCCCACTGCAACACTCACAACCCTACTAACACAACCTGCTGGTGCCCTACTGACAGTCCTCTGACCTTCAGGTTCTGCACACTCCTACACCAGGCTTTTGGAAGATGTCACCCTGCCTTTGATTGTATTAAATAGGAGATGGACCCTCTGACCTTCAGGCTCTGCACATTCCTACACCAGGCTTTTGGAAGATGTCATCCTGCCTTTGATTGTATTAAATAGGAGATGCACCCTCTGACCTTCAGGCTCTGCACATTCCTACACCAGGCTTTTGGAAGATGTCAGACTACTTTTCATTGTATTAATTAGGAGATGGACTCACATGCACAGTCTTGTAAAGGACTCCATGTATTCTGTCCTTGGCAAGTGGCCATCATCTCTTCAGCACCACCAGGGAAGGTACAGGGAGCAGTGCACCTGATCTGAACTGACTCTCCTCTTGTATACACAGATTTCTCTGGCGTCACTACTCCATGTGTGACCTTTGGGGCATCACAGTCACTCTCAGTAACTAAGGGAGGAATTTAAAAGGAAGTGTCATGAGTTAATTTCATAATTCATTCACTTGCTGCATTTGTATGACTAAAGCACAGCTGATCTTTCCTGGAGAAGGCTTAAGGTATCTTAAGAGGGCCTACAAGAAAGCTGGGGAGGGACTTTTTAGGGGGTCAGGTAGTGATAGGACTGGGGGGGAATGGAACAAAGCTAAAAATGGGTAGATTCAGCCTGGATGTTAGGAAGAAGTTCTTCAGCGTGAGGTGGTGAGAGCCTGGAAGGGGTTGCCCAGGGAGGTGGTGGAAGCCTCATCCCTGGAGGTGTTTAAGGCCAGGCTGGATGAGGCTCTGGACAGCCTGATCTAGTGTGAGGTGTCCCTGCCCATGGCACAGAGGGTTGGAACTGGATGATCCTTGTGGTCCCTTCCAACCCTCACTGATTCTATGACTCTAAAAGCATCATCACTGTAGGTGGTCATTAAGGTTAATATTTATCATACCCTGGATAAGAAATTAATATTCAGAGATTCACAGAATGGGTTGGAAGAGACTTTGAAGATCATCCAGTTCTAACCCCTGTGCCAAGGACAGGGACCCTTCTGCTAGCCCAGGTTGCTCAAGGCCTCATCCAGCCTGGCCTTGAACACCTCCAGGGAGAAGGCATCCACAACCTCCCTGGGCAACGTGTTCCAGTGTCTCCTCACCCCCACTGGAAAGAATTTCTTCTTAATCTCCAGTCTAAATTTCCTGTTGGTTAATTATTTCTGAAAGCTCCAGAATAGTTTCCAGGAGCCTTACCAGCTTCATTCCTTATGCATCATCCAAGCACTCTCTTTGCAGAAGTGGAACTCATGATTCCAGTAGGCATGGAAAAAATTCTTTTACTGTACTTTACAACATTTCCTGTCCCTCTAGCACAGAGGAACAAGAAAGGTTACAGGAAAGACTCCTGTAATGATTCCAGCTCTATAAATTAGTCCTGGCTTAGCAATTCAGCATAGCACAGAGCACACAATATGCCTGGAAAGTCAAACTTGAAGAGCTGCCTGAGAGAATAGACAAGTAACCACAGTATGGTTTGGCTTGCAAGGGACCTTAAAGATCATCACAGGTCTCCTCCCCAGGCACACTCCTGGTTCTTCCTATCAGAACTCAGAAACACATCTTTCCTCCTGCATTTGCACAGGAAATCACTACAGCAGACACTGTGATGCTGTTTCATGATGTCCACATCACTTCTACAGACACAAGTTGCTTCCACTCAAAAAAATCTCTGGGCTTAAGTCACTTGAACACCTTCAATTGTTGCCCATCTACAAGGCTCCATGTTGAGATCCTTAGCTTCCAATTTACAAATAGTGTTGATTTTACATCTTACTGTGCCAGTTTGAGCCTAGCTGGGATATTCTGGTGAGAAGAATTAGATTATAGGCTGTGAAAAGGAAACAATGGGGATAGCTACTTCAGTCATAGGCTTGCTGAGATGTATAAGAAGAAGGATGTAAACACAGATAACAGAGTTGTTTGCTCTCTGTCTTTGGGGCTGCAGTTCTAACCTAACCTGCTGTCTGTGTGACTAACCCTTCAAGCTCACCTTGAACATAAGGCAAAGTCTGGAGTAAGGTAGAGGGGTGGGGAGAAGGTGGAAGGGTGGTTGAGAGCCCCTCCTGGGGACTCTGGTTTCTGGGAGGGGAGTTGTGTTTCTGTATTACCTTTTTAACTTGCATATTTCTGTATATATTGTAAATATCAGCTTGTACATTCTGCTAAGCTGTAAATACAGCTTCAGTCTCCAACTCCCACTCTAGTCTGGGTGATTGTCTGAAGTGTGGGGGACAGGTAACACCCAAACCATCACAAGTTACCCAGGACAGGTTTACATCATACTCAACATACAGAATGGTAGAGGTTGGCAAGGACCTTGAAAGACTGAGTGCAACCCTTCTGTGAGAGCAGGACCACCTACAACTGGTCACACAAGAACACCACCACATGGGTTTGGAAAACTTCCAGAGAAGGAGACTCCACAACCTCTCTGGGCAGCCTGCTCCAGGGCTCTGCCACCCTCACAACATAAGAAGTTTTTTCTTGTGTTCCCATGGAGCCTCCTCTGCTCCAGCTTGCACCCACTTCTCCTTGTCCTATCTCTGGACATCCCTGAGCAGAGCCCAGCTCCACCTTCCCAACACTGCCTCGCACATCTTTATCAGTAGGAATGAGGGCTGCCCTCAGGCTCCTCTGCTCCAAGCTAAAGGGATCCAGCTCCCTCAGCCTCTCTTCAGAATGGAGTAGTAGTAAGATTCTTACTAAAAGGCTTACCTTCTCTACAAGTTGGTGTGGGAGGAAACCAGGTACTATCTTTGGTACAGGTAACGACCTTTGATCCCACCATGAAATAGCCTGGATTACACTCAAACACCACCGAGTCATTATAGGTGTAAGAGAATCCAAGTCCACTTTTTCTGAACCCATTTTCAACTCTTGGGGTAGGACACTTGACCACTGAAACAGATAAAAAGAAAAGGCTCCCTGAAACATTTATTAGCAGGATTTTTGCAACACCCACAGCATCCTTTTACTAGTTATAAGTTTCCTTATCTAGTCCCTCAAAAGTGTTTTGAAGGAGTTTTTAACAAAGTTTATTCTCTCTGGTGCAGAAGATCCTTGTTTTACTAAGCTGTAATGGCAGTGAAACAAATAAGATGTAGTAACTGAAATAATCATGTTCCACTTCCAAAGGAAGTGGAAAACAAAGACCTATTGTCTAGGCCTCCCAATAACAAAAGGCCAGAATCTGGCATTTCCCTCACTATCTGCAAAGCAAGAATCAGAATCAACCAGGTTGGAAAAGACCTCCAAGATCATCCAGTCCAACCTATCACCCAGCCTGATCCAATCAACTAGACCATGGCACTAAGTGCCTCATCCAGGCTTTTCCTGAACACCTTCAAGACTTTGTGGTTGCTGGGCTTTGCATTTCTGCACTCACACAACAGTTGTGTTCAGAGTTCTTCCTTACCTCTTCACTACTCTTAATCTACCTGCCACATTCTTGCTCTTGACACTGCTTTTTCTTCAGCTACCCAGGCTTTATGGTCTTTCAGTTCCTTCACTCTGTCACTTTTACCAGCTGCATACTCATACACAGATGTTTTTTATTTAGGTTTCAGACATATTCATAGATTCACAGAATGGGTTGGAAAGGACCTTAAAGATCATCCAGTTCCAACCTCCTGCCATGGACAGGGACACCTCCCACTAGCCCACATTCCTCAAGGCTTCATCCAACATGGCCTTGAACACCTCCAGGGAGGGGACATCCACAGTGTCACTGGGAAACCTGTTTCAGTGTCTCTGCATCCTCACTCTAAAGAATTTCATCCTCATCTCCAGTCTCAATCTCCCCTCTTCCAGCTCAAAGCCACTGCCCCTTGACCTATCACTCCCAGCCCTTGTTACAAATCCCTCCCCAGCTCTCCTGTAGCCCCCCTCTGGTACTGGAAGGCAGCTCTAAAGCCTCCCTGGAGCCTTCTCTTTTCCAGGCTAAACAACCCCATCTCTCTCAGCCTGTCCCCACAGGAGAGGTGCTCCAGCACAACGTTCTGTGTCATAATCATTCAATCTCTCTAATGCAGTTAATCTGATCTCCACTGCAACTGAATCAAATGCAGTACCAGAGGATCTGTTGTTTCTTTTCTATAAGGAAATCCATCCCCCTATCCCTTCCAAAAAAACAACCAAAACAAAAGAAGGGACAGAAATTGAAGTTCTGCAATCACATAAAGAAGTACATTAAAAAGCCCAACCACCTTTACACTCTGGAGGTGGTCCACTCCAAACTCCATCCAATGTCTCTTGATTAAATGTGCAGACAATAGTAGCTGAGCCAATGAGTGAGAAGGGATCTGAGCCTCTGGGTACATCATTACAGGTGTAGGTTACTGATGTCTGATACACATACACAGCTGCTTCGGTGTGGCGTCCGTTGGCTATGTCAGGAGGTGGCTCACAAGGAATTCCTACAAATAAAGCACAAATTAAGATAGAATTTTGCTGTTACCTTGCTCATCTCAGAAACAAAGCCTTCATTTCAAGCAATTTCATTTAAAATCTGACATGGGAGTTACTTTTTAGATAAGCTGCAGGTAGGACTGAAAGTCACCAACTCACTGATTTACAGGAATCTCAATTTCAAGAAGAGGTTGACTTTCATAGATTCACAATCAGTCAGGGTTGGAAAGGACCACAAGGATCATCTAGTTCCAACCCCTCCTGCAATGGGCAGGGACACCTCACACTAGATCAGGATGTCAAGAGCCTCATCCAGCCTGGCTTTAAACATCAAAATGGGCTGCCCAGGGAGGTGGTGGAGTTGCCGTCCCTGGAGCTGTTCAAGGCAGGATTGGACATGGCACTTGGTGCCATGGTCTAGCCTTGAGCTCTGTGGTAATGGGTTGGACTTGATGATCTGTGAGGTCTCTTCCAACCTTGGTAATACTGTGACACTGTGATCTCCAGGGATGAGGCTTCCACCACCTTCCTGGGCAACCCATTCCAGGGTCTCACCACTCTCGCGGTGAAGAACTTCTTTCTAACCTGCAGTCTAAATAGAAGGGTTTGGGTTGGAAGGGACCTTGAAGATCACCTAATTACAACTCCCCTGTCATGGGCAGGGACACATCCTACTACAGCAGCTTGCTCAAGGCTTCCATTCAACCTGCTCTTAAACAATTCCAGACTTGGAGCCTCCACAACTTCTCCATGTTCTGTTCCAGTGTCTCACCATCCTCATGGGGATAGAATTTCTTCCTGATGTTTCATCTCAATCCAGCTTCTTCCAGTTTAAAGCCATTATCCATCATCCTTTGCACAATGTACCTCTCTACCTCTTGTGTAGTCCCCTTCAAACACTGAAATGCTGCTCTAAGGTTTCCCCAGACCAAAAAACCCCAACTCTCTCAGCCTGGCCTCACAGCAGAGGGCTTCCAGCCCTTCCACAATTGCTGTGGCCTCTTCAAGTCCCACTCCAAAAGATCAATGTCAATCCCCTCTCTTTCCGCTATCCACACTGCTGGGGACTAGTCCAGGGCAGAGGGACAGAATCCCCTCCCTTCTGCTGCTGCCCACACTGATGGAGATCAGCCCAGACACCCTCTCATTGTGAGCTCCTCACCAACCAGCAACTCCAAGTCCTTCTCAGGACTTAATATGAGCTAATTACCACAATAACTGATATTTTTCAGTGATCATTTTTCAGGCACTTTGCTAGTAGTTAGAAAATAAATCAATAAAAATCAATCTCATTTGACTATCATTTTTGATACTGGAACATTTCTGGATTTAACTGAACTCCCATCAGCCAAATACAAACTTAAACCAGAGTAGCAATTTACTTACTTTGACAGAAAGGAAGATCTCTGTCCCAAGCAACACCTTTATCCACAATTACACAGGTAATTTCAGTAGTTCCAACTAACCTATATCTAGAGAGGTTAAAACAAAGAAATCTCTTATTTCTCCAACAGGCAGAAACTTTATTCAGATCATTCTGTGATGATAGGGATGAGGCATAGCAAGTTTTTGTTGTTGGTAACAGCATTACCTTCATTTTGTTTTTCTTAATTCATTTTTACTAACAGCTTCAAGTTTGGAAACACAAAGAGAAGCAAATGAGACATGACAAAAGGAGGTAGTTGATATCCTGCCACTTTAAGATGTGCTCTCTTTAATATTAATGCTCCAAAGTCACTAATATTACAGAAATAAGTTGTTAAAAGGAGAGGGGAAAGCCTTGCAAAAGGTTAGGGCTTCTGACTTCATTCCCTAGACAGAGACAAGTGGGCACTGCTCAATGCAATAATGAAGGGCAATGAATATGTATATTTGTATCCTTTAATGTGCCTGTGGGAGAAGAAACCACTAAAGGAAACAGTCTTTTTCACTCTGCAGAACCTCACTAAAAAGCTTAAGCCTTGCTTGATGCAAACAGCAGCTAAAGCCAAGGAATCAAATCAAATTTGGCTGACGTTTCCTTTGCTCCAGGTAGAATTCAGGAGGCATTTCAAGTCAGAAGTGGAATGGAGTCTGCATAAGAAAATTTGGGCTTGGTTCAAATCTAAACAGGAAAGAAATAAAAAAAGGATCAATTAACTTCTCCAAAACACTCACCCTACTTCACAGGAAAAAGTGGCTTTTGAACCAAATTTGAGGTCTGTCACAGTAACAGCACCATTCGGTAATTCTCCTGGATGGCTGCATTTCATCTCTAAAGGAAAAGTGGGGGGGGGGAAAAAGCCACCAAAATCAATCTACACCTTTGTATTCACACACAAAGACAGTCTGGTATATACTGCACTTTCATTTTTCAAGCTTCACAGAATCATGGAATGGCAGGGGTTGGAAGGGACCTCAAAAGATCACCTAGTCCAACTCCCCTGCCAGAGTAGGATTACCTAGACCAGATCACAGAGGAACATAAAATACCACAGAATATTAACTCTCACTTGAAAAAAAAAAAAAAACCACAAACCCAATTGTAATTGTTAAAGATCAAAAGGAAAAAAAGCAAAAGAGCTTATTGCAGGTATTACCTGTACAGAACTGCTCCTTGGGTGACCACTGCAAGTCCTCACCACAGGTACGAGATAATTGTTTTCCAAAGACTTTCATATACCCTGGCCTGCAGGTGTAGGACAATGTGGTTCCAACAGGAAAGTCCTTCATGGTGCTGATATCCTCCTTAGGCTCTGCATATGTCAGTCTTTCAGGAGGTGCACAGGTGCCTGTTGGAGTAAGAGGGTGGAAAAAGCAAATGCATGATTTTGTCAGCGTGAGGAAGTACAAGCTGAGGTGTAACAGCAGAGCAGCCAGGCTAATTCAGCAGGATTTAAAGGCTTCTCAAGTGGCATTCTTAAGAGGCAGAGCTACTTGGATGTTTAACTAGGTTACAGGTTTTTAATGCTTCAGGTGGAAAAGACAAGAGGTGATAAGGACAAGTTAGTCCTGAGGAGATCCCCACTGAAATCCAGAAAATGTTTTCCCATGTCAGTGGTCAGAGATTGGAATCGCAGAATCACAGAATCAACCAGGTTGGAAGAGACCTCCAAGATCACCCAGCCCTATCCAATCAACCAGACCATGGCACTAAGTGTCTCATCCAGGCATTTCTCTAACACTTCCAGGGACTGTGACACCACCACATCCCTGGTCAGCCCATTCCAATGGCAAATCACTCTCTCTGTGAAGAACTTCTTCCTAACATCCAGCCTATCATCTCCCAAGGGCAGCAGTGGATTCCCCTACACTGGGCAATTTTAAGACTCAGCTTGCCAGGCTGCTGGGCCAGCTCATTTCAACTCCACCACTCCACATAAAGGTTGACCCAGAAGGTCCTTGGGGTCCCTTCTAACCTGGCAGTCTGTGATTCTGGAATTGATATTTTTATTACAACTGTGTACAGGTTACTTATCCCTTTGTTTTCTCAGGGTCTTTAGTATCTTACCCAGACAATACATTTTGTCCCTGTTTATACTTCTTTATGTTTGCCTTACTGCTGTATCCAAACATAAAACTTAATCCACTGGACACTGACACGCAGGAAAATGCTTGAGCTTGCTGCAGGAGAAACAAACAAAACCAACCACACTCCCATAGCTAATTTCCCTTCCCATGACAAAAGGCTGGGTGGAAGACAAAAGGAGGCTGGAGTAAGGTAGGTGTTGGTCTTTTCTCATGTAGAATGAGAGGAAGTGGCCTCAAGCTGTACTGATGTAAGCTTAGGTTGGATATTGAGACAATTTCTTCCCTGAAAGAATGCTCAGGCACTTGAACAGGCTGCCCAGGGAGGTAGGGGAGTCACCATCCCTGGAGGTATTTAAGAAACGTGGGGGCATGGCACTTGGGGACATGGTTTAAGGGCCATGGTGGTGTCAGGCTACTGGCTGATGATCGTAAAGGTCGTTTCCAACCTTAATAGAAATGACTGGAAAAGGCTTGGGAGGGACTATTTACAAGGTCTTGTACTGACAGGACAAGGGGTAATTGGTTTAAACTGGAAGAGGGGAGATTGAAACTAGATGTTAGGAAAGGGTTTTTTTACAGTGAGGGTGGTAAGACATTGGCACAGGCTGCCCAGGGAGGTTGTGGATGCTCCCTCCCTGGAGGTGTTCAAGGCCAGACTGGATGATGCCTTGAGCAACCTGTTCCAGTGGGATGTAGCCCTGCCTATGTCAGGGGGTTGGAACTGGGAGATCTCTGAGGTCCCTTCCAACCTAAACCTTTCCATGATTAACGATTCTATGATCATAAAGGGAGCGGTGTTTAAAACCAGCCACACAACCCAAGAGAGACCTACAAGCCCAGGGACACTTTGAGGAGTGGTTAATGCTGAAGATATTTAACTCCTTGATGCTGAAAAACTCATTCAAACCTTTACAACACAGATCACAGAATGTCAGGGGCTGGAAAGGACCCAAAGAGATCATCCAGTCCAAGCCCACTGCCAGAGCAGGACCACACAATCTAGCTCAGGTCACACTGCAACACATCCAGACAGGCCTCGGAAGTCTCCAGAGGAGACTCCACAACCTCTCTGGGGAGCCTGTGCCAGTGCTCTGTGACCTTTCCAGTCAAGAAGTTGCCCCTTGTGAGCTGGAACCTCCTGTGCTGTAAGAGGCAAGCACCAGACCACCGCGGCCCGAGCAAAGCCTCCACACCAAGAGGCCATCACCTCTCTGAGGTTACCTACTCATTTCTTGCCCAATCTGTTTATAGTTACCAAAGCAGGAATGAAACCGACAGGAGAAGCTCAGGGTCAGCCTCAGCACCCATCAGCACACCTCACCCTGCAGCACAGCCTTTTTCTCACCTTCTCGTCCCAAACCCCACCGGAGCCACCCCGAACGCTCTCGCAGTTTCCGCCACCGCCTGAAGCCATTTCCTTCTCCCTCTTCATGGCCCCTGAAGGCCCCACGAGGGCTCCCCTCAGCCCAGCAACATCCCCGAGGCCAGGGCAGGACGAGCTCCCTGCCTTGCTCCCTCGCTCCTCCTGGATGCCTTCCAGACCCAGACCCAGACCCAGACCCAGAGCCCCGACGGGTTGCCGTGCACCCCTAACCCTTCAGCTCGCCACCCTCCCCGAGCCACTCCCCCGCCATGGAGGGCAGGGAGGAGTGAGCAAAAGCCCCTACCTCACCCTGAGCCCGTGTTCCGCCGAGCCACGGAAGCACCAACGCCGTCAGAAGAAGCGGACCGCGAGTGAGCGAGCGGCTCGACGGCCGCATGGCTCCAGCAGGCGCTGCCGCTCCCCGCTCCGGCGGCAGCCCAGACGCAGAGCGGGGCTGAGGCGCATGCGCGGGGCGCGGCCCTCCCCTTCCCTTCCCGCCGCGACGCCGACGCCATGGCCTGGCCTGGCCCTCCTGCCCGGGAGCGTAGGCAGGGAGGGGGCGAGCGGCGCATGCGCGGGGCCGGCGTCATGGGGCGCCGTGGCTCGGAGCCGAGGCAGCGAGGGGCGGGAGCGGAGCTGCAGTCTGTCACCTCGGCCGCTGTGCTGAGGCGGTGGTTGTAGCGCTCTCGGCCTGAGGAAGCCAGGCCTTTTCCTGGGCAGGGTCCCCAGGAAGCCGCCCGCGGCTTCTGCGAAGAAAAGCTTCAAAGCATCTTTAGTTATGTGATGGTTTGGGTGTCCCCCCGCCCCCCACGCTTTAGAAATCACCCAGGCTAGACTCAGCCAGCTCTGGCAGTTTGAATGAAGCTTATATTTACAGCTGGCACAATTTACAAGCAGATATATACAGTCTATACAGTTATATACAGGAATATACAATGTAAAAAGGTAATACAGACACAACTCCCCTCCCAGAAACCTGAGTCCCCAGGAGGGGCTCTCAACCACCCCTCACCTTCTCCCTACCCCTCTCAACCTTACCCCAGTCCCAAGGAAGAATGGAGGTTCGGCCAAGAGGATTAAGAAGCAAAGGTGAAATCAGCCAAAGCAAGTGGAGGGTGAGGTTAGGAAGCAAGATGGAGTTCAGCCAGCAGCCCCAGAGCTCCCCAGCAGGCAAAGAGCTGAGGGCACAGCCCAGAGCGAAGTGCCCAAGCGAAGTGCAGAGCAAAATGACTTTATCTAATGTTTTGCTGTTCCTTTCTACACATCTCAGCAAGACTGTGAGGGAAGAAGACATCACCATTGTTTTCATTTTCTCAGCCCATGATCTGGTCCTTCTCACCAAAACTTTCTAGCTAGGCTCAAGTTAGAATCATAGAATCAAGCAGGGTGGAAGAGAGCTCCAAGCTCAGCCAGCCCAACCTAGCACCCAGCCCTATCCAGTCAACCAGACCATGGCACTAAGCTCATCTGGCCCAGCTCTGCCAGAGCAGGATCACCCAGAGCAGATCACACAGGAACACATCCGTATGGTTCTTGAATATCTCCAGAGAGGGAGACTCCACAACCCCCCTGGACAGCCTGTGCCAGGCTTCTGTCACCCTCACAGGGGAAAAAATCCTCCTCAGGTTCACATGGAACTTCCTCTGCCTCAACTTCCATCCATTGCTCCTTGTCCCGTCACTGGGCATCATCCAGCAGAGGCTGGCTCCATCCTCCTGGCACTCATCCCTTATATACTTACAAGCACGAGTGAAGTCACCTCTTAGTTGTCTCTGAAAAAGAAGTATTCTTTAAGGAGAAATTGAACTACTGATCTGCTGGACTGAACCTCAGGTTTAGGAGAAAAGGTCAAAGGGACATGGCTCTGAGAACTAACAGAACTCCCAGGAGCTACTTTGCATGCTGAGGGCTGCAACTTAGCACCAGACTTTGGTAGAGGTAGAGGACAGTTGGAGTTGATGACCTTAAAGGGCTGTTTCCAACCAAAATGATTCTAAAAACCAAGGCTCCTGTGTGACAGTTGTCAGCAGGGCTGCTGCTCCTTTGACTGCAAGCAGAGCAGCACTAAAAACTAATCATAAACCACTTCCAAGTCTTGATGCACAGAGAAACAAAGCCAAATTATTGTCTCACATTCAGCTTTTATTAGGTGAAGCAGTGGTAGAGGAACACTGCATGTAAGTGTTCCTGGAAGAACACACCCAGCAGCATCCACTGCAGCTGCAAACATCAATACAGTCATTAAAAGAAGCTTTGGTTTCATGATTGTGATTTACACTCAGGAATGCTATTGAGGATCACAGGAATGCTGTGGATACTCTCAGAGAAGAGGAAGGCTTCCATCAGAGAGCCGGAGCACACAGAAGTCATGGCTGGCCTGAGCTCACCCGAGCCAGCATCTGTGCTGTTAGATCCTTACAGTAATTAACAGGAGCAGAAGAAGCATTAATGTTGATTCTGCAGTTCAGCCTCAACGTCAGCAACACTTCCATGCAACCTGCAGCCACTCTGTATAGAGGAGGAGTCGAATGTGGGTTAGCAGCAGCATGGATGCCCAGCCTAGGACAGAGATGACATCTGGTGTTAAAATTAGACTTTTCCTGTTTTCCTGCTGTGAAGAGATTCCAGCACAGGGAGGGAGGAGAGGATTTCTGGGAAATTGTGGGTTGTTTCAGAGGGGCAATGATCTTAAAGCAGAAAAAATAAGAGTTGGTTTGCAGGTGCCTCTTTGTAGTCGAAGCTGAGGAGGTTCAGAGTGCTGCTAAGTGAAAAGTAATTATCTGGGATAGATTCAGCATAGAAAGCAGAATAATCTATAAGTTAAAGTGGGATCTCAAGTCCCCATCGTAAGAAGGATGCAGAGATGTTGGACTGAGCCCAGAAGAGGACCACAAAAGTGATCCAAGAGCTGGAGCACCTCTGCAATGAGGACAGGCTGAGGGAGCTGGGGGTGATCAGCCTGGAGAATAGAAGGTTCCAGGGGGACGTTAGAACTGCCTGCCAATAGAATCATAGAATCAACCAGGTTGGAAGAGACCTCCAAGCTCAACCAGCCCAACCTAGCACCCAGCCCTGGCCAATCAACCAGACCATGGCACTAAGTGCCTCATCAAGGCTTTTTTTGAGAACCTCCTGGAACAACTCCACCACCTCCCTGGGCAGCCCATTCCAATGCCAATCACTCTCTCTGCCAACAACTTCCTCCTAACATCCAGCCTAGACCTCCCCTGCCACAGCTTGAGACTGTGTCCCCTTCTTTTGTTGCTGGTTACCAACCCCACCTGGCTACAACCTCCCTTCAGGTAGCTGCAGACAGCAATGAGCTCTGCCCTGAGCCTCCTCTTCTGCAGGCTGCACACCCCCAGCTCCCTCAGCCTCTCCTCACAGGGCTGTGCTCCTGTGTAGAGACAGGCCAAGGGGGAATGGTTTGAAGCTGAGGGTTAGACTGGAGCTGAAGAAGAAGTTCTTCAGTTCAAGGGTGGGGAGACTCTGGAATAGTCTTCTTAGAGAGGTTGTGCTGCCTCCTCCCAACAGTGTTCAAGGCCAGGCTGGATGAGAGGCTAATTGAAAGGTGTCCCTGCCTATGGAAGGGAGGCTGAAGCAGATGATCTCTGTGGTCCCTTCCAACCTAAACCGTTCTAGGATTCTAGACAAGCATAAAAACAAGCCAAAAACCCCCTCCAAAGGCTCAGTTTCTTATGCTAGTGCTCTTAAAGGTACTTGTATAGAGAGCAATCTCTCTTGTAATCCTTACCAAAAATAGCAAGTTTACATCAGAAGCAAGGCACAGGCTGAAAGGTTGAGCTGTAAATGACAATTATTCATGTTACAGAAACCAAAACCAACCTGTGGAGGGGAGTGTCAGAAAGAAAAACCAGTTTTTAGAAGCCACTATGTTTAAAACAGAGGTTTATGTAAGCAAAAGAAAGCATCTTACCAGGAGGCTGAAGGGAACCTTGAATGGCTTTATTGGAACAACTCAGGTTTGCAGCTCTAGCTGATATTTTATGCTGAGGAATACAGATCCATACCTTCTATGGAAGGCATCCAGATTTCTGGTCAGGTGTCTGGGTCAGAGGGATTTGGTAGCTTGTGGTTTTCATATGTGTGATAAGAGCTGAGTGGCAAAGAGGAAAACGCTTCAGGGGGTTGCAAAACAAACACTCAGGTTGGCTTCCTCGAAGGAAGAAAGCCTTGAAATAAACTACCACAACCACACCATCAGGTCCAGGCTGCTGTGCCTCATGCAGTTTGCCAGTGTGAGCTGAAGAGACAAAAATGACCAGACCCAGGCAGTCTCAGGCAAATATTTCAGTCCTATGGAGTGTTTAAAACTAGAAACTTGGTGACAAAGGACATGCATGAACATCCAGAAAACCACCTTACCCTTCCTTCTGCTTCAAGAGCATTTTCCAGACAATGCCAGCCCCCAGGAGAAGCAGGAGTCCAGCAGCTGCAGCTCCTGAGGGAGAAGAGTCTGTTATTCTCACTGTGTGTTTTAGAGCTCATCAGCACATAAGGGCACTGAGCTGGTGAGTGAGTCTGGAGGAGGCCACAGAGATGATCCAAGGGCTTAGAATAGAATAGAATCAACCAGGTTGGAAGAGCCCTCCAAGATCATCCAGTCCAACCTAGCACCCAGCCCTATCCAGCCAACCAGACCATGGCACTAAGTGCCTCATCCAGGCTTTTCCTGAACACCCCCAGGGACGGTGACTCCACCACCTCCCTGGGCAGCCCATTCCAATGCCAATCACTCTCTCTGCCAACAACTTCCTCCTAACATCCAGCCTATACTTCCCCCAGCACAACTTGAGACTGTGTCTGTGCTGGAGCACCTCTGCTGTAAAGACAGGCTGAGGGAGCTGGGGGTGTTCAGCCCAGGGAAGAGAAGACTCCAGGGGGACCTTAGTGCTGCCTTCCAATACCTGAAGCTATCCTAGAGGAAGGCTGCAGAGGGACTTTTCATCAGGATGTCTAGAGACAGGCCAAGGGGGAATGGTTTGAAGCTGAGGCAGAGCAGGGTTAGAGTGGAGCTAAGGAAGGAGTTCTTCAGTACAAGGATGGTAAGACTCTGGAATAGGCTGCCCAGGGAGGTTGTAGCTGCCTCCTGCCTGGAGGTGCTAAAGGCCAGGTTGGATGTGGCCTTGATCAACCTGAGTCTATTTGAGAGGGGTCCCTGCCCATGGTGTGGAGGTTGGAGTAGATGATATCTGAAGTCGCTTCCAACCTGAACCATTCTGTGGTTCTATCAAAGTAAGCAAATGAAACGGTGCCACTGAGCCCCCTGCATCTGGCCACCAAAGTGGCTGTGAGTTGCTCACCTAGGGCTGCTGATCCAGACTTGGGTGACACTGAAGGGGAGAAAAGAAAGGAAAATCAGCAAACTCTTGCAAGAGGATTTGGTATTTCTGAGCTGTTAATCACAAAATTCATTAGAAAGTGAAGCACTTCCTCAATAAAGCTTTTACAGCTCAGACCTATGGTGAGGAGGTCTCAAACCCACACCATCCTAGACTTATTTTTTCCCCACACTTGCTTGTTTAAAAGGCATTTTCATGCTTTAAAAGTGTTTGCATGTTTTTATTTGGTCTTTGCTTCATTCCCATTTCACTCACTCAATTTACAGGCTGGTACAGGAGGATCCCAGCTGAAGTCCTCTTGGCACTGAATCTGACTGGTGCCTTCCAACCTGTAACCATCATCACATTCAAGGGTGATGTTAGTCCCAAAGAGATAAGTGTTTCCTTTCATGGTTTTCTTGACACCTTCAGCTTCTGGGAATACACAGCTGATCTCTGAAATGAAAACAAAAAGGACATGTAATGAGAAAAGAGATAAAATAGAGGAGAACAGACCTGTGGGTTGTCTGAGACATTGCTCTTGAATTCTTCCTGGATGGAACCAGGAATTAATTCTTATTCCAAAGGTTAAATCCTTTCTTTGTGGCCAGAGATGTTGGTGGGGGTCTGACTCCCACATGTGAATATTTCATAGTTTCATAGAATAGTTTGGGTTGGAAGAGACCTTAAAAATCATCCAGTCCCAAACCCTCTACCGTGGGCAGGGACACTTCCCACCAGCCCAGGTTGCTCAAAACCTCATCCAAGCTGGCCTTCAATACCTCCAGGGAGGGGACAGCCACAAACTCCCTGGGCAGTCTGTGCCAATGTCTCCCCACCCTCACTGGAAAGAATTTAATCCTCAGCTTCATTCTCACTCTTCCAACTCAAAGCCTAAATCTGCCCTCCTCAAACTTCAGTTAGTTGCTTCAGTGTAAGCATCAAATCACCTCTGACTGTCCAAGAATTGTGGAGGAGGAGGTTGTCAGTGGAAACCAAAGTTTCACTTGACATCACCAAGTGATGTCAGGAGGTCACTTTTCCCCTTTGTTTTAGGGCTGATGTCATAATGTTTGTTTTGACTTTGACACACAGCAGTTACTAAAGGCACTTGCAAACCACGAGAATGTGAACTGGCAGGGAGAGTTTTTTCCTGTGTGACTGCCTCTGACTCATTTGCATAACTGTTTGGTATCCTCTTTCCTCTCATTGTTATCTGAGCCCAGTTTAACTCCTGAGTCACTGAGGTGGGTACAACTTCCTCCAGGAAGCACCCTGAGTTTCTTCTGGTGAATGGTCACATTTTGCTGCAGGAGCACCCAAGAATCTTGTGACGTTCATGAAGTTGTCTTGGGTTTGCTTGGTGACCTTCTGAGTCAGCTACACAGAGGATCCCAGGCTCACAGGATGTCAGGGGTTGGAAGGGACCCCAAAGAGATCATCCAGTCCAAGCCCACTGCCAGAGCAGGACCACACAATCTAGCTCAGGTCACACAGGAACACATCCAGACAGGCCTGGAAAGGCTCCACAGAAGGAGACTCCACAACCTCTCTGGGCAGCCTGTGCCAGGGCTCTGGGACCCTTCCAGGCAAGAAGTTGCCCCTTGTGTTGAGCTGGAACCTCCTGTGCTGCAGCTTCCATCCATTGCTGCTTGTCCTAGCCCAGGGAGCAGTGAGCAGAGCCTGGACCCCTGCTCCTGACCCCCAGCCCTCAGATAGTTATAAACATTGATTCAATCCCCTCTCAGTCTTCTCTTCTCCAGACTAAACAGCCCCAGGTCCCTCAGCCTCTCCTCCTCAGGCAGTGCTCCAGTCCCCTCATTATCCTCATAGCCTTCCCTTGCACTCTCTCCAGCAGGTCCCTGTCCCTCTGAAACTGGGGAGCACAAAGCTGAACACAGTACTCAAGATGAGATCTCATCAGGGCAGAGTAGAGAGGAGGACAACCTCCCTCAGTCTGCTGGACACACTCTTGTGAATGCCCCCCAGGATCCCATTGGCCCTCTTGGCCATAAGGGCACATTGCTGTGCCATGGATGTTCTCCATCAACACTCCCAGGTCCCTCTCCACAGGGCTGCTCTCCAGCAGATCACCTCCCAACCCATACTGGTGCTGTAGAGGTGCCAAGACACATAAAATGAGGCATTTGCTGGGAAGGCAGCAGTCAGGCTCATGTTATCTACAAACCACTCATCAGAGAGAACTTCTCTGATGTAATCATTTCCTTTGTTTCCTGATAACTCACTTGTGAGCCCCCTGCCTTGAATACTGCATCCAGTTCTGACCTATCCAGTGAGTCCAGAGGAGGCCATGAAGGTGAGCAGAGGGCTGGAGCACCTCTCCTGTGAGGACAAGCTACAGGAGTTGGGGCTTTTCAGCCTGGAGAAGGCTTGAAGGAGACCTTGTAGTAGCCTTCCAGTATCTGAAGGGGGCTACAGCAGGGCTGGGAAGGGACTATTGCCAAGGTCTTGTAAGGACAGGATGAGGAGGAATGGATTTAAATTGGCAGAGGGGAGATTGAAAGTGGATGTTAGGAAGAAGTTGTTTGCAGTGAGGGTGGTGAGAGACTGGCACAGGTTGCCCAGGGAGGCTGTGAAGCACAGAAGCACCAAATGTGATATTTGATCACATTTGATGCTTCTGTGCTCCACAACCTCCCTGGAGTTGTTCAGGACCAGTTTGGATGAGGCCTTGAGTGACCTGTTCTAGTGGGAGGTGTCCCTGCCTATGGCAGGGGGTTGGAACTGGCTGAGCTTTGAGCTCCCTTCCAACCTAAACCATTCTATGATCCAGGGGCTGGAGCATCTCAGCTTTGAGGGAGTCTGGTTCTGCCAACCAGGAATTTCAAGCCACATGAGCAAACTAATCACAAACACACCTGTGCACTGAGGAAGAGGCTGGCTCCAGGTTCCTGACCCCATGCAGCTGATGAAGGCATTCCCAACAAGTGAATAACCAGGATTGCAGCTGTAGGATACAGATGCTCCATAGGGGAATCTGTCAGAGATGTTGCCTTTGAGCTTCCCATTGGTGATGGCTGGAGGATGAGGACACTTCACAACTGGAAGACCAGGGAAAGACAAAGAGCAGTGTGGACTTGAGGATCTTGATGGACTACACATGGGTGTCTACATCAAAAGTGTCTGAGAAATGATTGTTGTGTTCTCTACAAGCAGTGCTGGGAGGAGGCAGACACTTCACTAGAGAGAGGGGAGAGAGAGGAGAAAAGGAAAGGAGAGAGGAGGAAAGGAGAGGAGAGAGGAGAAAAGGAGAGGAGAGAGGGAAGAAGAAAGGGGGGGAAGGGAAAAGAGGAGAAAGGGGAAAAGGAAAAGAGGAGAAAGCGGAAAAGGAAAAAAGAGGAAAAGGAAAAGAGGAGAAAGGGGAGAAGGGGAAAGAGGAGAAAGAGGGGGAAAGAGAAAAGAGGAGAAAGAGGAGAAAGAAGGGAAAAGGTAAAAGAGGAGAATGAAGGGAAAGGAAAAGAGGAGAAAGAGGGGGAAAAGGAAAAGAGGAGAAGAAGGAAGAGAGAGGGAGAAGAAAAGGAGAGAAGGAGAAAGGAGAGGAGTGGGTGAGGAGGAAAAAGAGGGGAACAGGGAAAAGAGAAGAAAAGGAGGAGGAGAAAGGCAAGGAGGGGGAAAGGAGGAGAGGGAGAGGATAGGCAGGGAAGGCAAAGATGTTCACTTGCTAGAAAGGTGGTAAAAGGAAAGTGCAGTTACTGCTCTTCCCTGCAAAGAGCAGGGTGGGTTGGGAGGAGGAGTGAGTGTTGAGTAACCTTTCTTCTTAAAACAGCCCTACCTGGCTCCGTTGTGGTGTCAGGATGCTGATAACGTTCTGCCTTTCCACCTGGATGCCGCACTAGGAGTTAAAAACCCCACATCTGGTTGAGCAAATACAAGGTACAGATTTGCCTTCATTTTTCACCACCCTGCCTTTCCATTTCCAGCAAGAATTTCACTCCTCTCTGATAGTCACTTCCCTGCCACGAAGCTCCCAAAGTCCTCACTTTCAGGAAACTAAGAGAATGTGGATCAGGGATTGCAAGAAGCAGGGAGAGAAAAGTGCAAAGCACTTCTGTACTTACAGCATCACCCCAAACCTGGCTCACCCCCTGGGTGAGAAGAAAGGCATCAACAAAAGGAACATTTTCTCCTTAAAAGTACTTGGAGCCAAGAGGGAAAATAAAGCCAACTTTGGCTTCAGTGCATGGGTTGGAGCAGTTGAGGAGGAACCTGTCGTGCTGTCAAGTCTGGGTGCTGACACTTACCCTGCACACACACCGGGAGAGGAGGATCCCAGGTTTTGTTGGCTTGGCACTGGGCTGTGCGATGGCCTCTCAAGATGAAACCTTTGTGGCACTTAAAAGTAACAGTGTCTTTGTAGGTGTAGGGATATTTATGAACAGACACTCTCCCGTTCTTGAGCTGTGGGGCTGGGCAGGCCACCTCTGAAAAACAAAGTCCTTGTCTCAGCAGGAGCTGTGTCTGCACTAGGTGCACATAGAGAGTCCATCCTTAACCTGGCACTGCTGCTCAGGCAGCACTTGGAGATTCACATAGGAAGAATGTCAAGAATTAAGGAGTTTTGAGCTCCTTTAGGTTCCTTTACCTCCTGGGGTTACCACATTATTAGGTGTCTAAGCATAGTGTTGTGCCTGTAGACAATAATGCAGATGCTGAGAAGCACAGGATAAGAATGGGTTGGGTTGGAAGGGACCTTGAAGATGATCCAGTTTCAGTCCCCCTGCCATGGACAGGGACACCTTCCACTAGCTCAGGTTGCTCAAGGCCTCATCTAACCTGGCCTTGAACACCTCCAGGGAGGGAGCATCCACAACCTCCCTGGGGAACCTGTGCCAGTGTCTCACTGTAAAGAATTTCTTCCTAATCTCCAGTCTCAATCTCCCCTCTTCCAGCTCAGAGCCACTGCCCCTCATCCTGTCACCACAAGCCCTGCTAAACAGTCCCTGCTCAGCTCTCCTGTAGCCCCCTTCAGATATTGAAAGACTGAGTTCTCCCTGGAGCCTTCTCTTCTCCAGGCTGAACAGCCCCAACTCTCTCAGCCTGACCCCACAGCAACAAGAAGTCATTCCTATGACCATGACTTCTTTCCTACACACCCAACTCCTGCCTCCCAAAGCAATTCCATTTGAAGCAAAGACTGATTGCAGCAATCAACCCTTGCAAACCAGCCCTGTGACTTGGACAGCAGTATCTGAAAGATTCCAGTTGTGCTTTACTCAATATCTCACTCCTATATTCTGAGACACATTTCTTCATGAATTTATTACTTAGGTTGGTGAGAGAAGAGGGACAAGTGAGAGAAAAGGGACAAGTGAGAGAAAAGGGACAAGTGAGAGAAAAGGGACAAGTGAGAGAAGAGGGACAAGTGAGAGAAGAGGGACAAGTGAGAGAAGAGGGACAAGTGAGAGAAAAGGGACAAGTGAGAGAAAAGGGACAAATCCCTGCAGGCATCTTGCAGCTCTGGCATCTACATGACTTTGAGAGATCAAAAGCCAGGCTCTGGAAGAATTTAAGAAGCAAACAAGCAAAACCCCCAATCCTGTGCTTTACAAGCCTTGCTCCTCAAGGTTTGATATATTTTAAGCAAATGCCACTTTTTAAAGGGCTGGAATCCTGTGGTGACCTACTTTGACAAATGGGAAGAGCACCACTCCATGTGAGAGCAGGTCCAAAGGCCTCACACTTCCTCTGAGATTGTCCAACCAGTCGATGCCTGGAGTGACAGAGACAGAAATATCAGCTGATACCGAGTCATTCAGCTTGGATTTTGGTCACTCACTCCAGCACTACCCCCCCAGAAGTTATCCCCTTGCAGCCTCCTCATTCTGCCTGGTTACTGAGGTGTTTCTGTTGCTTTGAGACATGGGAATGAAGGGCACCCAAGTTCCTTCTTGCAGAGCTCAAGAGGAACAGCAACGATCCCAAATTACTCTGGGGTGGATTGGTCAGGTGCTAAATCAAGACTCAGATCCAAGTGATTTCCAAACTGCTGGAGCCTCCTTGCAGCATGTGCTTAGCTGCCCCTTCAGGTCCTGCTGGGTGTCCATCTGAAACTCAAGCTTTGCAAGATAATATTGAGCACAGGCAGAGAAAAAACAAGAGACAGAATCCCAGAATGTCAGGGGCTGGAAGGGACCTGCAAAGCTCAGCCAGTCCAACTCGCCTGCTAGAGCAGGATCACACAGGGATGCATCCAGGAGGGTTTTGAATATCTCCAGACACTTCTTCCTTCCCTGAGCAGGCAGCTATGGCCAAACTGGTCCCAAAAGAGCAGCCCTGGGAGAATGACCCCCACAGAGGAGTGGGCTCTAAGCCTCGAAGCTGCCTAGCGCTAAGCTCAGAAATGGTCAGCAAAGACAGTGTAGGACTCACCCTGCTTCACATGTGTAGCTCACCACTGACCCAAGGAAGAGATCTGTCAGAACAACAACTCTGCCATTCTCTGGTGCCTCTGGGTATTTACATTTCTTCCCTGGGAAAGAACAAGGCTGAGTTTAAACTCTTCTCTTGCAGTTGTCTACCTCACTACGAGAAGGCAATCGAAAGGACCTGTCCACCTTCAGCCACCAAGCAAGGTGTGGTTTGGAAAAGGCCAATAGTTGCTCAAAGAATGTGACTGGTGAAGCCATGTATGAGTGGTTTTGTTAAAGAACTGCTTGTAAGAAACCCACAAAATGTAGCTCAGGCAACTCTCAGAACAACCAACACCAAACTGATGGAGCTATTCACTTTGACAGAACGCTCGCGCTGCAGACCACGTGCGGTTTGGGAGGCAGGTCAGAGTTGGGATTACTCCAGGCTGTCTCACATATCCCAGCTGGCAGCTGTATCTCACAGTGTCCCCAGCAAGAAACTTGCTCAGGTTTTTGTATTTCTCAGTTAGCTCAGCAAAGGTCAGGTTTGGAGGGGCACTACAGACACCTATCAGGAAAGAAAACACAAAGAGTCGTAGCTCAGGTTGGAAGCGACTTCATGAATCATCTACTCCAAACCCCCTGCCATGGGCAGGGACACCTCTCAACTAGACTTGGCTGCTCAAGGCTTCATCCAACCTGGCTTTCAACACTCCCAGGGCAGGAGGCAGCTATAGCCTCTCTGGACAGCCTATTCCAGAGTCTCCCCACCCTTGTACTGAGCAACTTCTTCCTTAGCTCCAGTCTCACCCTGCTCTCCCTCAGCTTCAAACCATTTGCCCTTGGCCTGTCTCTAGACACCCTCAGGAAAATTCTGTCTGCAGCCTTCCTGCAGGATCCCTTCAGCTATTGGAAGGCAGCTCTGTGGTCCCCCTGGAGTCTTCTCCCAGCTGAACACCCCCTGCTCCCTCAGCCTGCCCTCAGAGCAGGAATTGGGCTATCAGCTGGGATGAGCTGGTTTTAAATCTATAGTAGGGATGCATAGATCAAAGTTTCCAGTCAAAACTGAAAACAAAGAGGGAGGACTGAAGGATTCAACATTTTGGGAAGCCTAAAGCTGAGTCCTACAGGCTTCCCAAACTATCCATAACTCCCATCCTGCAAGCACAGCCTACCTGCACAGCGAGGAAGAGGGAGGCTCCAGTTTCCAGAGTCCATGCAGTAAATGGATGCCTCTCCCAGGAGGCTGTACCCGGGGTCACAGCTGTAATTCACAACCATCCCAGCAGTGAAAACTTCCAAGTTCTGGCTGTTGTGATTTCCTTTGTCAATATTTGGAGGTGAAGGACATTGCAGCACTAAAGAGAGAGGACAAAGTGAAAAATGGCATGGGCAGGGTAACAGGCAGGGAGGATCCAAAGTGAACACAGCTGCTGCAGGTGCTGGAAGCAGGCTTAGACCTGTGGCTGTCCCTGGACATGCAGTTTCCCTCTGTCCCCCTCCATGCCACTTCATAGACTCTTAGAATCATGGAATGGCTTAGGTTGGAAGGGACCTTAAAGACAATTTAGCTCCAGCATCCTCTGCCATGGGCAGGGACACCTCCCACCAGCCCAGATTACTTAAGGCCTCATCTATCCTGGGCTTGAACACCTCCAGGCAGGGGAAATCCACAGTGTCCCTGGGCAACCTGTGCCAGTGTCTCCCCACCCTCACTGGAAAGAATTTCTTCCTAAACTCCCGTGTGTGCCTGCCCTCCAATCCATTCCCCCTCATCCTATCACCACAAGCCCTTGGATAAAGTCCCTTCCCAGCTTTCTTTGAGGTACTGAAAGAGGTTCTGTAGGTTTCCAGGTTTGCCTGCTCCAGGCTTATCCAAGTCCAGGATGGGTGCTCAGTCAGCTGTGGGTGCCAGGGCAGCAGCCAGCCCCACCTGCACAACGTGGGTATGGGAGGCTCCAGGTCCCTGAGGCTGTGCAGAAGACAGAGGGGTCTCCAAGGAGGGAGAAGCCAGGCTGGCAGCTGTAGCTCACGGACATGCCACTGGTGAAGTTGGTGCCAGGCTCTGCACTGTGCGTGGCGTTGGCGATGATGGGAGGTGGAGGACAGGGCAGCACTGGCAGAGCAGTAGCAGAGGGTGGCTTCTTAGTCATTGTGCCTAGAGGAGGAGCATATGGAGCACAACATAAGTGTGCTGTGATAAGGTGACACAACACTGTCACACCTGAGGTGACAGGAGTGAGGCAGAGAACATCGCCGCAGGACCCGTCCAGCCCAAGGCTCACAGCGTGTTAGGGGATAGAAGGAACCCAAAGGGATCCTCAAGTCCAACCCCCCTGCCAGAGCAGGACCATACAGTCTAGCTCAGGTCACACAGGAGCACATCCAGAAAGGCCTGGGAGACAGGAAGGGAACGCCCCAGAGGCAAATGGAGCTCCTCCTGCCTGGGGAAGCCTTTGGTCTCCATCTCTCCCTGAAAATTTGGTCTGCAACCATTAGATCAAAAACCAAGAAGAAAGAAAGGGCCTGGGGAAAGACCAAAGAAGCCAACACAAACCTTCACAGCGGGGCAGGGGCTGGCTCCATGTCCCTGCAGGGGTACAGCTGATGGAAGCATTGCCCAGGAGGGAGTAGCCATCCCTGCAGGAGTAGCGCACGGCAGAGCCTGGGAGATGAGTGTCCGAGGGCTGGCCACTGTGCTGGGCGTTAGCAATGCTTGGAGGGGGAGGACATCTCACCTCTGTGGGGCAGAAGGGAAGGCAGAGAAGAAATATGGAGAGGGCAAAGAAGAAAATGCAGTTAAAATTAGGTGTGGATGTAGTCCTGATGGACATTGTCTAGCACCAGACCTGGCAGAGTTAGAGAGTGGCTGCAGTGGATGAGTCGTAGATAGAATGGTTTGGGTTGGAGGGGACCTTAGAGATCATCTAAACATTGATTAAATCCCCTCCCAGTCTTCTCCAGACTAAGCAGCCCCAGGTCCCTTTGCCTCTCCTTCTCAGACACTGCTCCAGTCCCCTCATCATCCTCTTAGCCCTCTCTTGGACTCTCTCCAGCAGATCCCTGTCCCTCTTCACCTGGGGAGCCCAAACCTGAAGGCAATACTCCAGATGAGGTCTTAGCAGGGCAGAGTAGAGGCAGAGGAGAACCTTCCTCCATCTGCTGGACACACTTTTCTGAATGCCCCCAGGATCCCATTTGACCTTATGGCCACAAGGGCACATTGTGGGAAGGATCCTAACTGTCCTCCTTTCCACCCCCCCATGTGCCCCACTCACCTGGCTCACAGGTGGGGACAGCAGGTACCCAGCGCCCATCAGGCTGGCACTTGGCTTCACGGCTGCCCCGCAGCAGGTAGCCTGGGTGGCACTGGAAGGTGACATTGGCACCAGGGTGGTGCAAAGTGCTCTGTCCTCCAGCCACATCTCCATTCTGAATGGTAGGGCTTGTGCAGGTATTCACTGGAAGGGGACAGCAGCAGAGCGTGGGCTGAGGAAGCAGCTGCTGGAGCTGGGACTTGTCCCTTTGGTTTCCCGAGCAGACCATGCAGCCTCCTCTTCCCTGTGGGCAGCAGCATTCCCAGCTCACCTTCACACCGGGGGTAAGGGATGCTCCAGGTTCCAGATGCCAAACAGGAAATTGTTGTCTTCCCAGTGAGGACATAGCCCAGGTCACAGTAGTACTTCACTGATGCTCCAGGGAGGAACACTTTCACCTCCTTGCTCTCATGATGGCCATTTGTGATATTTGGGGGGGAAGGACATTGTAGCACTACAAGGAGGGGGAGAAGTCGTAGCTGGTGAAGAGCTGGTACCACAAACACCCACTGCAGGGTGCAGGCAGCCTTTTCATTTCCTTCTTTCTCATTAACTCCTAGCAGGTCACTAAGGCTGTCCCTGAGTTATGTTTCCATCCTACCCTCACTTACCTCCCAGCCTTCATGGGTCTCGAGCTTACTGACATCAAGAATGATCATTTCTCACTCCTTAGACATTTACAGTGGTCAGTTTCCATCTGTGGTCCTAAGAGCTTGCTCTGGCCTTGTGTTGGTTGTGATCAAGGTGGAGCCACCAGGCTGGCTCCCTTCGTGGGTTCATTCAAAGAGGTGAAAGCTCTCCCTAGGTCTGAGTGGGGCTTGTGGAGGTGAGAGGACAGATGCCACAGAATGCATCGGGTTGAAAGAGACCCTCAGAGGTCATCTTGCCCAACCCCCCCCCTCCCCCTGCAACCAGCAAGGACACCTCCAATTAGATCAGGCTGCTCAGGGCCCCGGGGTCAGGTCCATCACCAAATCCCTGGGCAACCTGCTGCGGTATTTCATCACCCTCATTGTGCAGAGCTTCCTCCTGCTCTCCAACCTACATCACCTTCGCTCCAGTTTCAGGCTGTTGCACTTCATCCTGTCACCACAAGCCCTTCTAAACAGCCCCTCCCCATCCTTCCTGTAGGTCACTTTCAGATACCTCATGTTTTCACTTCCCAGTCCTGGAGAGTGGCCCTTTTACCTCCAACAAGAGGTTGTAGCACTCACATAGTGGTTCAGAAGAAATCAGCTGCCCCCTGCCACCTCATTTATACTTACTCTTTTCACAGGTGGGGACAGGAGGGTCCCATGTGCCTCCAAACTGGCACTGAGACTCCTGAGAGCCCTTCAAGACATAACCAAAATTGCATTTGAAGGTGACAGTGTCCCCAGGTCTGTACATGTCCAGCCAAGACGTTCTTCCATTCTCAACCTCTGGTCTTTTGCAGCCGATTGCTGGAAGCCAAGAGCAGGAGGCACAGCTGGGGGTATGAAGGGACATTAACCCAGGACAATATCTGCTACTGAACCTTGCCACACCTGTCATGGGCATGCCAACAGTATTGACTCAGTTTTACACAAAATACCATTCTTCAACCTCTCCTGAGAGCTTGCCCTTACTGGGGGACAGGAAGGGAATGCCCCAGAGGCAAATGGAGCTCCTCCTGCCTGGGGAAGCCTTTGGTCTTCATCTCTCCCTGAAAATTTGGTCTGCAACCATTAGACCAAAAACCAAGAAGAAAAAAAGGGCCTGGGGAAAGACCAAAGAAGCCAACACAAACCTTCACAGCGGGGCAGGGGCTGGCTCCATGTCCCTGCAGGGGTACAGCTGATGGAAGCATTGCCCAGGAGGGAGTAGCCATCCCTGCAGGAGTAGCGCACGGCAGAGCCTGGGAGATGAGTGTCCGAGGGCTGGCCACTGTGCTGGGCGTTAGCAATGCTTGGAGGGGGAGGACATCTCACCTCTGTGGGGCAGAAGGGAAGGCAGAGAAGAAATATGGAGAGGGCAAAGAAGAAAATGCAGTTAAAATTAGGTGTGGATGTAGTCCTGATGGACATTGTCTAGCACCAGACCTGGCAGAGTTAGAGAGTGGCTGCAGTGGATGAGTCGTAGATAGAATGGTTTGGGTTGGAGGGGACCTTAGAGATCATCTAGATCCTATCCTACTGCCATGGCCAGGGACACCTCTCACTAGCCCAGATTGCTCAAGGCCTCATCCAACCTAGCTTTGAACACACAGGAACACATCCAGACAGGCCTGGAAAGGCTCCACAGAAGGAGACTCCACAACCTCTCTGGGCAGCCTGTGCCAGTGCTCTGGGACCCTTCCAGGCAAGAAATTCCCCCTTGTGTTGAGCTGGAACCTCCTGTGCTGCAGCTTCCGTCCATTGCTGCTTGTCCTAGCCCAGGGAGCAGTGAGCAGAGCCTGCTCCCCTCCTGACCCCCAGCCCTCAGAGAGTTACAGACATTGATTTAATCCCCTCTCAGTCTTCTCTTCTCCAGACTAAGCAGCCCCAGGTCCCTCAGCCTCTCCTTCTCAGGCAGTGCTCCAGTCCCCTCATCATCCTCATAGCCCTCTGTTGGATTCTCTCCAGCACTTCTCTGTCCCTCTTCAACTGATGATCTTCAGAGGTCCTTTCCAAGGCCACCTTTGAGTGATTCTGTGATCCAGTAGGGTTGGGAAGGTTATGCCCAAGGATGTGCCCAAGCACCCCCAGCCCTACCTCCGCAGCGCGGGGGGAGTGCACTCCACACTCCGTTCTTTCCGTCCTGGGTGGTGCAGTGGATGGAGGACTCTCCGTGGAGGGGGTACCCTGGGTTGCAGGTGTATGTCACAGATATGCCATAGTAGAACTCATCCATCAGCCTGCCTGTGTGCTTCCCATTGGGAATGTCTGGAGGTGGCTCACAAGGGATACCTGCAGAGGGACAGAACAAAGCTTCCCAATTCGACAGCAGCACCAAAGGATTTGAAATCCCTCGGGTTTGGGGGGCACAAACACACGTCCCAGAGATGGAATAATTGCACTTGAAGTGACCTTCTAGGTCAAGCCTTGTAGGCAACTGGATCTCAGCTCCCTGGCCAGGAATTCCTATGGCAGAAAGCAGAGCAGTAGGGCAAACCTCTGTGGAGGAATCACAGAATACACTGGGTTGGAAAGGACCTTTAGATCTCATCCAGTCCATCCCTCCTGCAGTCAGCAGGGATGTCCCTACCTAGAGCAGGTTGCATCTCCCTGATCTTTGCTACTGTTAAAGAAATAAAGAAGCCAAATATCATTTCCATCCCTCCACAGCTTTCTGATGTTTTCCATGCCCACAGGAAAGCTTTGACTGGAAAAAATTTGGCAGTCCTCTGCTGAAAAATATTTACCAGGCCCATGCAAACTCCTGGAGCTGGAAGCCACTTACAAGAAGCCACAAACTACTCACGCTGACAAAAGGGAATGTCACCACTCCATGCCACACGGCCACCAAAGAGCTCACATCGCCTGCTGGCCTGTCCAATCAACCTGTGCCTGGTGAGAAACGAGTGGCACATCCATCTCAGGTCACAGAACCACAGAGTCACAGCAACATGCAGGTTGGCAAAGCCTCTCAGCATCACCAAGGCCAACCTAAAACCCTACTCTGCAACATTCACCTTAAACCGTAGCCACATTCACCTTAAACCACAGCCCCAAGCACCACATCCAAACCACTCTTAAACACAGCCAGGCTGGGTGACTCCACCACCTCCCTGGGCAGCTCATTCCAGTCCCTGACCACTCTCTCCATGGAAGACTTTCTCCTTATGTCCAATCTAACCCTCCCCAGCCTCAGCTTGAGGCCATTCCCCCTTGTTCTGTCTCAAATTACCTGTGAGCAGAGCCCAGCAGCAGCCTCTCCACAATGTCCCTTCAGGTAGTTGTAGACAGCAATGAGGTCTGCCCTCAGCCTCCTCTTCCTCACACTACCCATCCCCAGCTCCCTCAGTTGCTCCTCATAAAATTTATTCTCCAGGCCCTTCCCATTTCTTAGATCCCCTCTCAGTCTTCTCTTCTGCAGACTAAACTCAGCCTCTCCCCCTCAGGCAGTGCTCCAGTCTCCTCATCATCCTCATGGACTCTCTCCAGCAGATCCCTGTCCCTCTTCAACTGGGGAGCCCAAACCTGAATGCAGTACTCCAGATAAGTTCTCACCAGGGCAGAGCAGAGGGGGAGGAGGACCTCCCTTGATCTGCTGGACACACTCCAGTGCAAGCTCCCCTCACTGCTTTAAGCAGTAACCAAAGCCCAGCACTTACCCTTCTTCACATCCATAGACCACTGTTGACCCAAAGAAGAGATCTCTTAGGGCAACAATCTTCCCATTCATTGGCTCCCCAGGGTGACCACATTTTTTCCCTGAGAGAGAGAAAAGAAAGGGGTGGGGGGCAAGCCTTATTTTAGGTTTCTATCTACACCATGGCTGAAGAGATGCAGTTATTACTCCACTTATCTGGCCACATTTCCAGCTCCCCCCCTCCAAAAATGGGTTTCCAACAGCATTTAGGATACATGGCTTCACCAGTCATATATTCTTTGAGCACCAGAATAACATTGAAAGGGTTTTTTTTCTTGCAGCCTGGACAGAACCTGGCACCAATCCCCTCTCAAGCAACAGGACACCAAAGCAAGGAGCTATTATTCACTTGTACAGAACTCTGGAGCTGCTGACCACGCTCCACTCTCAAGGCATGTGACAGTAGGTGACATTCCTGGGTGCTTAGCATATCCTGGTCGACAGGTGTAGTGCACAGTCTTCCCCACAACAAAATCAATCTCGTTTTTGTGCTCCCCTTTCAGCTCAGCAAAGTGTAGCCTCGGAGGAGCACCACAACCACCTGGTGAGAAAGAAAAGAGGGGTGAGAACTGGGCAAGGACAGGAAGAGTGCTGGGTGCAGAACACTGTGAGGAGGGGAAGTGTTTGGGGTGATAAAAATACTTTTTTTTTTCATTTGTGACAAAACCATTATTAACTAAATATAAATAGATATGTCCCTAAAGATTCTGGAGAATAAAGCCCCAGGACATACCTAAACCCTCCACTCAGAAGGTTCAGCCACATTGTTTTAGCAGGGTTAGGGGACATAAATCAGGTAGTGGTCAGGAGGTTCAACAAGACCAAGGGCAAG
>WAAF01020434.1:7133-21757 GCA_013400475.1 Tricholaema leucomelas
CATGAGCCAATGGCATCCTGGCCTGGATCAGGAACAGTGTGGCCAGTAGGACAAGGGAGGTTATTCTTCCCCTGTACTCAGCACTGCTCAGGCCACACCTTGAGTGCTGTATCCAGTTCTGGGCTCCTCAATTCAAGAGAGATGTTGAGGTGCTGGAAGGTGTCCAGAGAAGGGCAATGAAACTGGTGAGGGGCCTGGAGCACAGCCCTGTGAGGAGAGGCTGAGGAAGCTGGGGGTGTGCAGCCTGCAAAAGAGGAGGCTCAGGGCAGAGCTCATTGCTGTCTACAACTACCTCAAGGAAGGCTCCCAGGTGACCTTCCTGTGGCCTTCCAGTATCTGAAGGGGGCCTACAAGAAAGCTGGGGAGGGACTATTTAGGCTGTCAGGGAGTGACAGGACTGGGGAAAATGGAGCAAAGCTGGAGGTGGGGAGGTTCAGAGTGGACATGAGGAGGAAGTTGTTGAGCATGAGAGTGGTGAGAGGCTGGACTGGGTTGCCCAGGGAGGTGGTTGAGGCCCCATGGCCGGAGATGTTTAAGGCCAGGCTGGATGAGGCTGTGGGCAGCCTGCTCTAGGGTAGCGTGTCCCTGGCCATGGCAGAGGGGTGGAACTAGCTGATCCTTGTGGTCCCTTCCAACCCTGACTGATTCTATGATTCTATGTTTCTCTGAGATGCAGCACTGTGATGTACCAAATGGTTTAGAAGATTATTTGCTGCTCCTTTGACTTGCCTAAAGAGCTCTTTCTGCATGGATGCTTCAAAGATTATCTGTTTTAATTCATGAGGTTTTTGAGTAATCTGTAACACAAAAAGCAGCACATGGATATTCTCTCTGCACAACCTCATCCCAGCTGCCAGTCATCGAGTATCATAGAATCATAGAATCAGCCAGGTTGGAAGAGACCTCCAAAAGCATCCAGTCCAACCTAGCACCCAGCCCTGTCCAGTCAACCAGACCATGGCACTAAGTGCCCCAGCCAGGCTTTTCTTCAACACCTCCAGGGATGGCAACTCCACCACCTCCCTGGGCAGCCCATTCCAATGCCAATCACTCTCTCTGCCAACAACTTCCTCCTGACATCCAGCCTAGACCTCTCCCAGCACAACTTGAGACTGTGTCCCCTTGTTCTGTTGCTGCTTGCCTGGGAGAAGAGACCAACCCCACCTGGCTACAGTCTCCCTTCAGGTAGTCGTAGGCAGTAATGGGGTCACCCCTGAGCCTCCTCTTCTCTCTCTGCAGTGAGTACTGCACTCACTCCTCTTTTTAATTTTCCTGACAGGAACAAATGCTGTGACATAATTTCCTTACAGTTCCTAGGACAGTTAAAACTTGAATTTAGAAGCTGAATTTGATTAATTTGTTAATAACAGCACCAAACCCAAAGCTTTTGAAAGGACAGAAAGACTTCTCTATTAATGATTCAGACAGAATCTGAAGATCCATCATAGGGATAAAAACTGACAAAGGGATGCATTCCTCCTGTTTCCCAGCTCTGGGAAATTTGGGAGAAACTTGAATACTTGCAAGATACCCAGGAAAGATGAAAATGTCCCTGCTAAGAATGCTTCTTATGGCCATTTGATGTGTAGCACGAAGTAGTCTAACTATGTTAAATATTCAGGAGCCTGTAAGCCTGGTTTGTTTATGCTTACTTTCATATGAATTATTCAGAGGAAGCACTTCAAATTATCCCTTGTAGTCAGCACTGGTCAGGCTACATCTTGAGTCCTGTGTCCAGTTCTGGATTCCTCAATTCAAGAGAGATGTTGAGATACTGGAACATGTCCAGAGAAGGACAACGAAGCTGGTGAGGGGCCTGGAGCACAGCCCTGTGAGGAGAGGCTGAGGGAGGTGAGGGTGTGCAATCTGCAGAAGAGGAGGCTCAGGGCAGACCTCATTGCTGTCTGCAACTACCTGAAGGGAGACTGTAGCCAGGTGGGGTTGGTCTCTTCTGCCAGGCAACCAGCAACAGAACAAGGGGACACAGTCTCAAGTTGTGTGAGGGGAGGTCTAGGCTGGATGTTAGGAGGAAGTTGTTGGCAGAGAAAGTGATTGGCATTGGAATGGGCTGCCCAGGGAGGTGGTGGAGTTGCTGTCCCTGGAGGTGTTCAAGCAAAGCCTGGCTGAGGCACTTAGTGCCATGGTCTGGTTGACTGGACAGGGCTGGGTGCTAGGTTGGCCTGGATGATCTTGGAAGTATCTTCCAACCTGGTTAATTCTGTGATTCTGGATCCAGGTCATGAAAATCAAATAAAGAAAAGACTTCCTCCTCTGCTCAGAGAAGTCTGAGGACATGAGAAGAAAATGGCTGTAAAATGCTGCCAAATTGAGTAAAATACTTATGGTGACTTTGGGGTGTACTCTCACAACGGCTGAGTGACAACAAAGCAAAATAAACTAACATGCACTTTTCTATTCGTTTGGGTTTAAAAACTTCATTTCTGTTATGCCTGAGCCATAATTTGGTGAGATGAACTAACAGAGTTTGAAAGAGATGGGAACAAAAGGTTCTAATTTTAGCTTAGCTAATGAATCAGTGTGCTTGGCAAGCCCCATTTCTATAAAACTGCTGAATACTGCTGATGGCTGAGATGTTACTGACCTGATTACACTCAAACAAACAAAACAATATTACATGTCCACATACAGTTTGGTTATTGTTTTGCCTTAAGGTGTGTGAGGACATGCTGTGTATATTTTACATTTCACACAGGCTTATCTCACAAGGCTGCAAAAATCCATAGAATCATAGAATCAGTCAGGGTTGGAAGGGAACACAAGGATCAGCCAGTTCCAACTCCTCTGCCATGCCCAGGGACACCCTACCCTAGAGCAGGCTGCCCACAGCCCCATCCAGCCTGGCCTTAAACACCTCCAGCCATGGGGCCTCAACCACCTCCCTGGGCAACCCAGTCCAGCCTCTCACCACTCTCATGCTCAACAACTTCCTCCTCATGTCCACTCTGAACCTACCCACCTCCAGCATTGCTCCATCCCCCCTAGTCCTGTCACTCCCTGACAGCCTAAAAAGTGCCTCCCCAGCTTTTTTGTAGGCCCCTTTCAGATACTGGAAGGCCACAAGAAGGTCACCTCAGAGCCTCTTCTGTAGACTCAACAGCTCCAACTCTTTCAGTCTGTCCTCACAGCAGAGCTGCTGCAGCCCTCTGAGCATCCTTGTAGCCCTTCTCTGGACACACTCCAGCATCTCCACATCCCTCTTGTAACGTGAGCTCCAGAACTGGATGCAGTACTCCAGGTGATGTCTCAGTAAAGCAAAGTAGAGGGGGAGAAGCACCTCCCTGGCCCTGCTGGCCACACTTCTCCTGATTCATCCCAGGACCTGGTTGGCCCTCTAGGCTACAAGTGCACACTGCTGGCTCATGTTGAGCTTTTCATTCACCATAATCCCCAAGTCCCTCTCCTCAGAGCTGCTCAATTAAAAGCTAATGGAAATTGTCAAGAGAATCTGGGGAAACTTCAAGGATTTTTATTCCTAGAATATCTCACAATTGAAAAAAAAAAAAGGAAGCAATTCTTAAAGACAATATCCACTTAGTGGGAAATTAAAAGCAGACATAAATGGAAAAATAAAGAAATTGGCAGAAAGAAGTAAAAACATGCAAAGAAAGATTAAAAGAGCAAATGCAAATGAGAGGACAGTAATGTCTTTTCGCATTAAGAGGAGTAAAAATGAGATTGAAAGTGTATCATAGAGTCATAGAATCAACCAGGTTGGAAGAGACCTCCAAGATCATTCAGTCCAACCTAGCACCCAGCCCTGTCCAATCAACTAACAACAACAACAGTAACAACAAAATTAGTCCTGACTATGGTATTGGATCATTACTTGCTGAAGACTCTGTCACTAAACCTGGAATGAAGCACAGTTGTTTGCTAAATACTTCTGTGCTGTTTGTGGAAAGTACAGGAGAACATGAGCCAGCAGTGTGCCCAGGTGGCCAAGAGAGCCAATGGCATCCTGGCCTGCATCAGGAATGGTGTGGCCAGCAGGAGCAGGGAGGTCATTCTGCCCCTGTACTCTGCACTGGTTAGACCACACCTTGAGTACTGTGTTCAGTTCTGGGCCCCCCAGTTTAAGAGGGACATTGAGATGCTTGAGCGTGTCCAGAGAAGGGCAACGAGGCTGGGGAGAGGCCTCGANGTAAAGGGTTGGACTTGATGATCTGTGAGGTCTCTTCCAACCCTGATGATACTGTGAGACTGTGATACTGTGATATGATAAAAGGGCAATGTTAGCCCTTTTGCTTTCCACAGTAAAAGGGCCATTGTTACACTGTTACAGTAGTAGTGTTACATTGTTACATTGTTACAGTAGTAATGTAACAATTTCCTTTCCAGGGTTGACTTAGAGGTTGTTAAATAGCAACTACTGAGCGAGAACTTGACTCGTTTAAATCAGTGGCTCTGATTAAGTTTTCTGCTTTGAAAAAGCTGTCTGAGAAACACTGTGGCATAGTTATCATAGAATAAATTATCAACCGGGTTGGAAGAGACCTCCAAGATCATCCAGTCCAACCTAGCACCCAGCCCTAGCCAATCAACCAGACCATGGCACTAAGTGCCCCAGCCAGGCTTTTCTTCAGCACCTCCAGGGATGGCGATTCCACCACCTCCCTGGGCAGCCCATTCCAATGCCAATCACTCTGTCTGCCAACAACTTCCTCCTGGAATCCAGCCTAGACCTCTCCCAGCACAACTTGAGGCTGTGTCCCCTTGTTCTGTTGCTGGTTGCCTGGCAGAAGATACCAACCCCACCTGTCTACAGCCTCCCTTCTGGCAACAACTTCCTCCTGACATCCAGCCTAGACCTCCCCCGGCACAACTTGAGACTGTCTCGTTGTTCTGTTGCTGCTTGTCTGGCAGAAGAGCCCAACCCCACCTGGCTTCAGCCTCCCTTCAGGTAGTTGCAGACAGCAATGAGATCACTCCTGAGCCTCCTCTTCTGCAGGCTGCACACCCCCAGCTCTCTCAGCCTCTCCTCACAGGGCTGTGCTCCAGGCCTCTCACCAGCTTCGTCACCCTCAGTATGACTGGGTCCTCCCTCCCAATATCACTACAGTGGAGAAGAGATCAGAGCCCCAGTTACAAAATTTGTACTGTAGGTGCCCAAAATATCTAGTGTTGTACTGTGATTGCACCCAAGACAAAGGATCACTTTAATATTGAGTACCGCTCGGATGGCTTCCCTGCTGACTAAAGAATATTCTTTTTTGGCTGTGCTATTTTAATTTTCTCTGAATTTATCTTATTAAGAAACCCTTCTGCCTGATGTCACCACACCTATTATGCTAAAGCATTAATGTTCATGGCATTTATCTCTAAAGATGAATCCCCCTAATGCACACAGATTGAAGCACTACGCTTATCAGAAGCAAAAATGTTTTCCTCCAGCTATTCTATTTTCTAATAGCAAATTGAACTGACAGAGGAGCTTTTAACCTTTCATACTGGGTAGATTAACATGATTTCAGCTGATGGATCAGAACAGGTTAGGGTGACCTTGGATCCTCCTCAAGTGACTCATGCAGCTGTGTTAGCTCTGTTTACTAAGGAAACAAAGCTAATATGGCTGCGATACCTTATAGCCACCTGCTAATCTTGCCACTCATTAGTGAGTTTTGGCTCTGCATCAGAGAAGCACTGCACAGCTTCCTTCAAATTCCATAAAAAAAGAGCAGCTGAATTGAAGTTACTGTGATGATTTGGATGCTACCTGCCTGCCCACTCTTATGAAATCACCCAGACTAGACTCAGTCGAGCTGGAAGTTAAAGAATGAAGCTTTATAATTACAGCCTAGCACGATATACAAGCAGGTATTTACAATCTCTACAGCTATAGACAGAAATAGACAAGTTAAATTAAGTGTGATGGTTTGGGTGTTACTTGTCCCCCCACACTTAGGAAAATCACCCAGACTAGACTCAGCTGAGCTGAAAATTAGAATGGAGCTTTGTATTTGCAGCTTAGCACAATATCCAAGCAGGTATTTACAGTATCTACAGCTATAGACAGCTATAGACAAGTTAAAAGTGATACAGAAACACAACAGCCCTCCCAGAAACCAGAGTCCCCAAGAGAGGCTCCCAACCATCCTCCTACCTTCTTTCCACCCATCTACCTTATCCCAGAGTTTGTCTTACATGCAAGGTGAGGTTGGACGATCGGCATGGGGGGGTTAGAAAGCAGAAGGATAAGTTACACTAATCCTTAGTTGCCTCTGCCTTACCGAGCTGCCTCTCCCTTACAGAGCTGCCTCTGCCTCACTGCTCTTGGACGTGTTCTACTCTGCCTCGTGCTTCAGACCATCTTAGCCCTGATGTTTTGGGCTTAAACTACCTGGAAACTTAAGTGCCTCAAGTTTCCCAGGAGAAGGCATTTAAGCGCCTCACGACGTGGCAAGAAGTGCCACAGACATGGTGCTCTCTGCACATCTGCAAGAGATCCTGCCTGCACCTCTGCAAACTTCTGTGCCAAGAGGAACCAAGATCAGATCAGAGATTATCTACCTCTTTCCTAGCACCCTGGGAGGATCTAGAAGCCTCTCAACAGCCAAGCAGTTCCAACACTATAAGGTCTCCTTGAATCCTTCTCTTCTCCAGGCTGAAGAGCCCCCACTCTTGTAGCCTGTCCTTGTAGCAGAGGTGCTGCAGCACTCTGATCATCTTCATGGCCACCCTCTGGACTCAGTCCAACAGTTCCATCTTCTTCCTGTGGTGGGATCTCCAGAATTGCACATAGTACTCCAGGTGGGGTCTGAGGAGAGGAAAGGGGGAGAATCCCCTCCCTTGCCCTGCTCCCCACACTGCTCTTGCTGCAGCCCAGCACACAGTTGCTGTCTGGGCTGCACTCACACTGCAGTCTCCTGTTGAGCTTCTCGTCGACCCAGACCCCCAGGTCCTTTTCCTCAGGGCTGCTCTCAGCCATTCCCCACCCAGCCTGTATCTGTGCTTGAGATTGCACCGACCCAGGTGCAGGACCTTACACTTGGCCTTGTTGAATGTCATGAGGTTGGCCTAGACTCACCACTCCAGCCTGTCCAGGTCCCTCTGAATGACATCCCTGCCCTCTAGAAGGAACATAAAACATGTGGACGTAAAACATATTCAGAAAAGAGAATAAATGTCATGAGAAATAAATAAGAACTTTTTGATGAGACATTTAGGAAGTTCCACCTAAAATAGTTTCTTTAATTTAAGATCAAGTAGAGTGATTTTGACTAAATATGGAAAAAAAGTTTAGAACATCTGGTTCTACTCTACTAGAACACTAGAAGGACCAAACAAGATCCAGTGGATCCAGTGACAAGTGGAGTCCCCCAGGGATCAGTCCTGGGACCAGTCTTGTTCAACATCTTTCTGGGTGCCATAGACAGAGGCATTGAGTGTAACCTCAGCGAGTTTGCTCATGACACCAAGCTGTGTGGTGCAGCAGACAGGCTGGAGGGAAGGGATCCATGCAGAGGGACCGGGACAGGCTGGAGAGGTGGGCACAAGCCAACCTCATGAGGTTCAACATGACCAAGTGCAGTGTCCTGCATGTGGGTCAGGGCAATGCCAAGCACAAATCCAGGCTGGGCAGTGAGTGGCTGGAGAGCAGCCCTGAGGAGAGGGACTTGGGGGTGCTGGTGGATGAGAAGCTCAACATGAGCCAGCAGTGTGCACTTGCAGCCCAGAAAGACAACCAGATCCTGGGCTGCATCAGGGGAAGTGTGGCCAGCAGTGCCAGGGAGGACATTCTCCCCCTCTACTTTGCTCTGCTGAGACCCCACCCGGAATACTGCATCCAATTCTGGAGCCCCTATTATAAGGATGTGGAGATGCTGGAGCATGTCCAGAGAAGGGGCAGGAGGATGCTCAGAGCTGGAACAGCTCTGCTATGAGGACAGACTGAAAGAGTTGGGGCAGTTGAGTCTGGAGAAGAGGAGGCTCTGAGGTGACCTTCTTTTGGCCTTTCAGTATCTGAAGGGAGCCTACAAAAAAGCTGGGAGGGAGTTTTCAGGCCGTCAGAGAGTGACAGGACTGAGGGGAATATAGCAAAGCTGGAGGTGGGGAGATTGAGTGGATGTGAAGAGGAAGTTGTTGAACGTGAGAGTGGTGAGAGCTTGGAAAGGGCTGCTCAGGGAGGTGGTTGAGGCTCCATGCCTGGAGGTGTTTAAGGGCAGGCTGGCTGGGGCTGTTGGCAGCCTGCTCTAGGGTAGTGTGTCCCTGCCCATGGCAGATGTTTCTGCCCAAGGAACTAGATGATCCTTGTGGTCCCTTCCAACCCTGACTGATTCTATGATTCTATGAAATATTGCAGTAGCCAAACTTCTATTGGAATGATACCATATTGGATATGGTGGAGAGAATGGGGTGACCTGGTAGATTAATTACTACCTGAAATATTTAAACAAAAACTAAGAGTAGATTTCATACCAGCAACACAATATCAGCAACAGAGATATCTCCATCTGTGGTGGCTGTCTGGTAGGATACAATTAACTACAACCTACACTAACCCTCTAAACTATTGGGTGACTCATGGCCCAAAACTATTTTTGTTTCTGCACTGCCTGTAAAAGGAATGTAGGGGGACTGGTTTAAATATGATTATCATCTCGTGTGCTGGAGGAGGTCTAGGCTGGATGTTGGGACAAAATTCTTGCCAGAGAGAGTGATTGGCATTGGAATGGGCTGCCCAGGACCCCAACTCAGGTTCTGTGCAGGGAGGTGGTGGAGTCACCATCCCTGGAGGTGTTCAAGCAAAGCCTGGCTGAGGCACTTTGTGCCATGGTCTGGTTAACTGGCTAGGGCTGGGTGCTAGTTTGGACTGGATGATCTTGGAGGTCTTTTCCAATCTTATTGATTCTATGATTCAACTCTGGTTAGTGTCAAGAGAAGCACAGCCATGCACTGGTATTTCTGAAATCCAAGTATCACAATAGAGCAGCCTAAGACTGAGCTATGGGACCAGGCAGACCTGACTCATTGCATTTCAAAGGATCACAGAAAAAGACCCTCAGGATCAGCAAGTCCAACTGATAACCCTACTGTAAGGTTCACCTCTAAACCATATCCCCAAATACCACATCCAAATGACTTTTAAATGCAGCCAGGGTTGGTGACTCAACCAGCAACTGGGGCAGCTCATTCCAATGTCTTATCAGTCTTTGTGTGAAAAGAAAAAATCCTTATGTTCAGTCTGAACCTACCCAGTCACAGCATGAGGCCATTCCCTCTTGTTCTATCACTAAAGACTCAAGTTGTGCTGTTGTGCTGGGGGAGGTCTAGGCTGCATGTCAGGAGGAAGTTGTTGGCAGAGAGAGTGATTGGCATTGGAATGGGCTGCCCAGGGAGGTGGTGGAGTCGTCATTCCTGGAGGTGTCCAAGCAAAGACTGGATGAGGCATTTAGTGCCATGGTCTGGTTGATTGTCTAGGGCTGGGTGATAGGTTGGCCTGGATGATCTTGCAGATCTCTTCCAACATAGTTGATTCTCTGATTCTGTGATCTATGCCTTCTGGGACATACTGGCCACACATCACAGAATGCTGAACACATAAAAACTGAGAGCATAGGTAGATGAGCTGTGAGTGGCACCAGTCTCACCAGCATAACAGCTGCTGGTCCACAGTGGGGATGCCTACCTTGTGAGATGGCAGCTTACTACCTCTGCCATCTCCACATCTCAGAGGCTTTGCTGGCCTGTGGGGTAGAGCAAGTGTAGCCTGCCCTTCCATCAATAGAGCTACTTTGGACTATTTGTCATATCTTACTCAACACCGTAGTTTCTCCCCCTATGGCTGTAGCAGGTGAGCCATAGGTATTGTGGTTTCTGGTATACCTTTCTTGTTATGGGTTTAGTGTCTAAGCTATAACCAAGTATTGAGACTGTACCTACAGGGCGGTACCCATGTGTGAGAGCATTCCCTGGTCCCCAAAGAACTCACTGGAACAGAATCATAGACTCATAGAATCAACCAGGTTGGAAGAGATCATCCAGTCCAACCTAGCACCCAGCCCTGTCCAATCAACCAGACCATGGCACTAAATACCTCAGCCAGGCGTTTCTTCAACATCTCCAGGGATGGCAACTCCACCACCTCCCTGGTCAGCCCATTCCAATGCCAGTCACTCTCTCTGGGAAGAACTTCCTCCTAACATCCAGCCTAGACCTTCTATACCTATCCATGAGGAGTGTTTGAAGGACTGAAACTTGAAGACATCACCACAAAGCTATCCTATACATACAGAATATTTGAGTGTCCAGTAATTTAAAATATAATCCATGAAATACACACTTCTCACATAATTAGTAATGTCTTTGTGGATGGAATAGAGCTATACTTTGACAGCCAGCTTGATCTTTTGAGGTAGATGGTAGAACATCCTCTGAGAGAGACATAGCAAGGATTTTCTGCTTTGCTCTTGTGTTAGTTTGAGCCTAGCTGGGATATTTTGGTGAGAAGAATTAGATTACAGGCTGTGAGAAGGAAACAGTGGTGATGTCTACTTCACCCATAGGTTTGCTGAGATGTATAAGAACAAGAAAACAAACATAGATAACAGAGTAGCTGTCTGGGCTTTGGACTGAAATTCTGTCTCTAACCTAACCTGCTGTCTGTGTGACTAATCCACCTGCTTCCTAACTCCCTTGGCTGACCCTCAAAACTGCCTTGAGTGTAAGGCGAAGTCTGGGGTAAGGTAGAGGGGTGGGGAGAAGGTGGAAGGGTGTTTGGGAGCCCCTCCTAAGGACTCTGGTTTCTGGGAGGGCTGTTGTGCTTCTGTATTACTTTTTAACTTGTCTATTTCTGTCTGTAGCTGCAGATACTGTAAACCTCTGCTTGTGTATTGTGCTAGGCTGTTAAGTATAAAGCTTCATTAAGTTTCCAGAGTGGCTGAGTCTAGTCTGGGTGATTTTTTAAAGGGGGGGGGGGAGTTGAGGCAGGTAACACCCAAAGCATCACAACTCTGAACTAAGCATGGGGGTTGGATGTCTAAAAAACTCTGGAAATGCACAGGTTTAGCCATGTGCAGTACCCAGGAGTTACCATCTTGACACACACAGAGCTGATGGCAAAGAACACAAGAAATTTAATCTGGGAAAAGCCCAAGTAACAACAACAATGAAACACAGACCCCTCTAGCTCCTATTATTTCTTTTTATATCCTAGCATGTATTGAAAAGATTCATTGAAGATTAATTGACAGGCCAGATAGGCAAGGCAGCATCTTTCTCTGTGCTTCTGTGTGCCCCAGGGAAGTTCTGCTTCCTGTATTTGTTTGTTCAAATCGTTTAGGAGAGGTATTCTATTCAGTACCCTGCTTGCTTGACTATGGCTTGTACAAAATATTAGTGTTAAATGATCATTAAATAAATCTTTCAATGCCTCAAAACTGTAAGCTTTAACTCTGCTTACTCTGACTGAGACCTTTAAGCAGTGTTAAAAATGAACTCATTCAAAGGAAATAAAGAACAGAGAGAATTATTTGTTCCAGGAGCTGCTTGGGCAATAGGAACGAATAAGATTCAGTTAAAAGGCTAAGAATTGGCTTTCTCAGCAAACCTCCAGCCAACACAGCTGTGCTGCTGCAGACAGATACAGGCAGTAGTGGAGAGACTAACAGTGCACATGCACAGCCCCAAGGCTAGCAACTGTCTCTGCTCCCACCCCTTATTCAGTGCAGCTGAGACAGCAAAATTAAAGACAGGGTTTGGGTTTTGATATCTGGCTCAGGCCACCAATGAATTTAAGTCTTAAGGGATGCACAAAAGGAATTATGCCTCAGAGATGTCTCTAAACACAAATGCCACAGAGCTTTTAAACTTTTTTTTAGGCTGCACCAACAGAAAAGAAGACCCTGTGAGAACAAAGTTGTCCTAGCATGATCATAAGGCGTTTTACATTTAGAATCATAGAATCAGGCAGGGCTGGATCATGTAGTTCCAACCTCCTTGCCATGCCCAGGGACACCCTACCCTAGAGCAGGCTGCCCACAGCCTCATCCTGACCTTAAACACCTCCAGCCATGGGGCCTCAACCACCTCCCTGAGCAACCCATTCCAGCCTCTCACCACTCTCATGCTCAACAACTTCCTCCTCACCTCCACTCTGAATCTCCCCACCTCCAGCTTTGCTCCATTCCCCCCAGTCCTGTCACTCCCTGACAGCCTAAAAAGTGCCTCCCCAGCTTTTTTGTAGGCCCCATCAGATATTGAAAGGTCACAATAAGGTCATCTGGGAGCCTCCTCTTCTCCAGACTGAACAGCCCCAACTCTTTCAGTCTGTCCTCATAGCAGAGCTGCTGCAGCCCTCTGAGCATCCTCGTGGCCCTGTTCTGGACACACTCCAGCATCTCCACATCCCTCTTGTAATGGGGGCTCCAGAACTGGATGCAGTACTCCAAGTGGGGTCTCAGCAGAGCAGAGCAGAGGGGGAGAATCATCTCCCTCGACGTGCTGGCCACACTTCTGATGCAGCCCAGGCTCTGCTTGGCTTTCTGGGCTGCAAGTGCACACTGCTGGCTCATGTTGAGCTTCTTGTCCACCAGCACCCCCAAGTCCCTCTCCTCAGGGCTGCTCTCCAGCCAGTTACTGCCTGGCCTGGATTTGTGCTTGGCATTGCCTCAGTTTCGAGTGTCTTAGAATTGACACAGTGGAGGACCAGATTTTAAGCCTTTATAACTGTAGTCCTGGTTAGAATGTTTTCCCAGGAATTTCAAGTGCAAATACATGCCTTATGGACTGTGTGGGATGTTGAGACTGTGTTTATGTAAGATATTCCCATCTTTCCTGGAATTTTTCATCTGGTTCCATCTCAGGTTGAAGAATTGCAGGTTCCTTTAGTCTCTAATGCCCTCAAAAGTGATCACATGGCTGTGGCTCACATCAAAAATATCCCTGGTAGGGCTGCAAAACAATGCAGGATTGAAAATAGTTACATGCCAAAAGTGTTGCAAAAGGTTTTGGTTAAAGTAGTCAGACACATTCAATCTTTAACAGACTTAATTTGGTCTAGTGCTTGGAGCTTCCCTTGCTCAGCATTGGTTCAGTTGATGGAGACTCTAGATGCATTAATCTATTTCATCTCAAAGCACCTACAGGATGGCCAAGGGATCAGGTCCAGTCAGCTCGGGTTTAGGAAGGGCAGATCTTGCCTGACCAACCTGATCTCCTTTTATGATCAGGTTACTGCCAGGTGAATGTGGGGCAGGCTGTGGATGGAGTCTACCTGGACTGCAGCAAGGCCTTTGACACTGTCTGCCACAACAAGCTCCTGGCAAAGCTGGCAGCTCATGGCTTGAGCAGATTCACTCTGAAATAGGTGAAGAACTGGCTGGAAGGCCGGGCCCAGACAGTGGTGGTGAATGGTGCCACATCCAGTTGGCAGCTGGCACTGGTGGTGTGCCCTCATGAGGTTGGCTTGTGCCCACCTCTCCAGCCTGTCCAGGTCCCTGTGGATGGATCCCTTCCCTCCAGCCTGTCTGCTGCACCACACAGCTTGGTGTGGTCAGCAAACTTGCTGAGAGTGCGCTCAATGCCTCTGTCCATGGCACCCAGAAAGATGTCAGGATGAGGGGGAATGGGTTTAAGCTGGCAGAGGGGAGATTTAGACTGGATATTAGGAGGAAGTTCTTTACAGTGAGGGTGGTAAGACACTGGCACAGGTTTCCCAGGGAGGTTGTGGCTGCTTCCTCCCTGGAGGTGTTTAAGGCCAGGCTGGATGAGGCCTTGAACAGCCTGCTCTAGTGGGAGGTGTCCCTGCCTATGGCAGGGGGTTGGAGCTGGATGATCCTTGAGGTCCCTTCCAACCTAAACCATTCTATGATTCTATGTTGAACAAGACTGGTCCCAGGACTGATCCCTGAGGGACTCCGCTGGTCACTGGCCTGCACTTGGACATGGAGCCATTGACAGCCACTCTTTGGGTGTGGCCATCAAGTTGATGGACTCATTGCACAAGCTGGAGGACTGCAGCCAAGGGAAACTTTTGCAATCATCACTTTCCCTGAGCAAGGGAGAAAAGACAATTAATACTTCTCTAGCTTGAGGCTATGCATAGGATACTACAGCAACGATGCTTAATGTAATAACAGGCAGGCTACATCTTGGGCTGGCAGATGAAAGCTCTAATGTGTATGTAAACCACATTAATAAAAAGATGTAATTTCATGATTCCTTTTAAATGGATTTTTATATGAAACATAGTCCAGCAAACAAGATTACACTGTGAAATGTAACGTTTGCAGCTGGCTGATATTGAAAGCCAGCGAAAGCCAGAATACAAGGAATTTGATAAAGAGCAGAACCTGAGGCCACAGATCTGTTGGACTTGTGTCTTCCACCCTTCCACCAAAGCCCTTTTCTGAAGCTTCCTAATACACAGGAATGCTTCTGGTTCCAGAGCTGCTTTGAAGGCTGCCTATGCCACCCCATGGCCATCTGCAGTATTTACCAACTGTCCTTGCTGTAGCAGCATCTATGCAAGCCACACAGCACATATTTTCAAGACCTTCCCAAACTATGAATTACCATGCTTGAATGACTACTCAGGATCACTGCTGCTTTTGCCTTCTGCCTTGGGTCACTGTTTCAGAGAAGAGGAGGCTCAGAGGTGACCTCAT